>JAUUEI010582112.1:438-10799 GCA_032274625.1 Depressigyra globulus
TTCACGCTTACTGTTTATTGTGAGTTTACAGTAATGTCCTGTTGATTTCCTAACATGTACATGTGTGTATTATCGGACTCATTGGTCTTATGTAAAGTAGTAATTTACGACACACACAGTAACAGAAATAATAAATACTTATAACAAATATTATTTAAAACGCACATTATTTCACAGATATTTTTTGTTCAGCCTTATCCAATTAAATGGACTCACGCACGCGCAAATACAGTCATAAACATACATATTTGTCAACTGTAGACCGCAATAATATTATGTGAACTGAGCACTATTGATGTGTTTATTTGAAGAAATGTGAAATTGCAATTACAAAGCAATGGTTTGATAGACTTTAGTTAAAGGTAAATGCCAGTAATTATCCATCATGGATTCTATTATACCTGTGTCTTGATCAAGAAGAAACACAAACTAGTTTTTAACATTTTGTTGAGTAAAAAAAGAAACATGTGATAGTCTTCATGCTAACATTATAATCTCAAAATTTGATATCTAATACTTCAGAGTCGAGAATCCAGGTTCTAAATATGTCATCTCTTTAGCAATTTGTATGGCATGGCCATGGTTTAAGAGTCTCAAAACATTTCTAGAGACTTTACTGAAGTCTTGAGCCTATGCTTTAAGTGTTACAAGTTCAAAGGCCAAGTTTGGATTTCATCAAGTTTTATTACCATTTAACAATAAATATTTTGTCATCAGGTTAACGCATGAATGTTAAAACAGGTAGCATGTTTTATACAGGTGCTGTTCTGGGAAGGTCTATCATTTATATGACTTGTCCAATCCATGTGAGCAGAAATGTGCCGGCAAGCGTTTCAACCCCGACTCTCACATGTGCTGTAACTACGAATTACTGCTCAAAGGTGAGCGTGGGGATTCCTGCTGTGATGGGAAGCCATTCTTCACTTCAGAGAAGACCTGCTGTAATGACGTTCTCTACAGAACACCGACTGGAAGAGGCAAGTGCTGCAGTATTTGGTTATTACATCGTCGGCACAAGAATCGTCAATGCTGTGGGGATCTCATGCCTTACGACAGACACGAGAGTGTGTGCAAGTCAACAGGAGTGGCATCACCAATGAGGCCACTGACAAACAAAGAGCATTTCAGCAGCATTGGCAGAAAGCAGAAAGATGGCTATTCAATTCCTTATTGTTTTGGAAGATATGGTAAGCTGGTTCTGTTTCTTTTTAAGACTTAACATTTTCCCTCCAAATTAGTTTGATATATCTGCCAATTGATGGGTCCACCATGGAGGTTTGATCCTGTGATCCGAGTGCTCATCTTACATTTCACTAACAACTATCATCAACCTGTGTCCTGAACAAATAATTCACATTAATGCCCTGGACATCATGCATGAACCTGAAGTGGTTATATGCGCAGATGTGAAGAAAACAGAATAAAATAAATAAATACTGGTACTAATTATTCCAAAAATAATTGTTTTAGTAATTAAATGTCAGATCTTTTCTAAGGAATATTATGCCACAGTGCCTTGATGGTCTTGGTATGTCTAAAATCTGAAAAGCTTCTGGAGCTTGTAACTCGGAGACTACTAGACTTATAGTAATCGGAAAGCTATACTAAACATTTAGGTGACACCAACAGTTACTACTCATAATTTTACTCCAAACATTGTACAATCATAAATTTCCAGATTTACGACAAAATTTAGTTACACCTGCTAAACAATAATATAAAGACTTTTTAAAATTGTTTGTCATTTGCTCTTGTTGCAATCATGTACCATGGACATCAATATCGATTAGAAGGGGATTACAAAATATTCAGTTACAGTCTCATATCTAAAGATTTACATATGCCTTACACCAATGATAAGTGTGTTTTGGATTATACTACTAAAATATGTATATACAGTCGAACCTGGTCTAACGGTCACCTGTACATAACGGTCACCTGTCTATAACAGCCACTTTTGTCAGGTCCTAACAATGCATTTCCTTCTTTATTTTACCTGTCTATAACGGTCACCTGTCTAACGGCCACTTTTGTCAGGTCCCGTTGGTGACCGTTATATACAGGTTTGACTGTAGTTGCCGTAATACTGTCGAGGTAATGTGAAAATATTTATGACTGCTTCGAGTAATTCAAAGTGAATTTTCTTTACATTTCAGCCTATTATGGACGAGTAAAATCGTGTGAAAACAACAAGGAAAACCGAACAGTGTGCGTACTGAACAGAGTGAAATCTCTGTGTCGGTTTAACCAGTGTAATCAACAAAGTATTCACAAACTGACGATCGTGCTGCACCATAACATGTCTGAAGGTGCTGAACAAATTCCAAAAATCCACAGAAGACTCCCTCTGCTGGTATTCTTCAACAAGACTCCAAATTACAAAGAAACACAGAAAGCCACGGTACATCTGTACGAAGATGACCTGGCTTATCCAGTTTATTATAGAGGTCGTGTAAGGCGTGACATGGCTAGAATCACTCAAGGACAGTGTATAAAACTGTATTTTGCCATGGATTCACAAGACAGAGAAATCTGGAAGCTGAATGGAGAAGATCTATTGTGGTTTTAAATGTTGTGCACTGTAGGGTATAATGTTAAAAAGCTGTGTATGTGATGCTGATGGACCTTTCAGTCATTCCTCTTTTAAAAAAAACACAAAAAAAGACAACATAGGCATGACTGTTTATGACATGGTTAGTGAAATATGTGTTTTAAAGATAACTTTTTTTAAGCTACTGCTCTATAAGTATTTACTTATGGGTATCTTAGATATCTGGAAAATAACTGGCATCATATTTCTTCAATTAATATTTTAAAGGCGCTATCCCAAGTTTTCAGCTATAGAAGAATTCCTTTAATTATCTTCATTAAGGTTTTAAAAACATGCCTAAATTCCCTTATTTTAAAACCAACTTCACCAATTTTTAGGTGTATTCAATAATTGAAGGTAAAAGAATGTGTACAAATATAAGTAACAGAATTATTTATACTATAAAATGTGTGAACATTGTATTTATAGTATGTATGTGTATGTGAGTGCATGTGTGAATACAAAAGTTTGGTGTATGGTGGTATTATGCTGCATGGTATACTGAGAGATGAGTGGTTCACTCAATATGAAATGTGTCTCAATTTAAACATTTGTTCAAATGATGCCATCCAATGAGTAATATTACTGATTTTAAAATCATGATTCTGCCTGTTACATTAATCATTTTGCTTTGCTATATTTTTAATTTTTTTAACTTGGCATGAGTTTTAACATTCCTGTGTAATGTATTTTAGTTTGTGCATTTATATAGTCATAAGATATTGTTATATATAGTTTAAAACATTAAGACATAGGAGATAAATTACACAATCAAGACTCATTTTTCAAGGCATTTAATTTGAAAGTGTTATTTAATATATACTTTTTCTAATACTGCATTAACAAAAGCATAAAAGTGGTATTATGAATATCAGTCTTGAAGAATGTAAATAATAAAATCAAATGACACTTTTAAACATATTACATATTTGCGAAAAGAATTCATCTGAACCTTTTATTAAAAAAAACCTATTAAAAAAATTATAATTCAGTAATATGAAGAACTTTGATAACCAGGTTTTATTTTTAAATTACAGCTGTTGACAATTTAAAACTGAAATCCAATTTTAACTCTGGTTTTATCAATATGAACCATGGTAATACTCAATTCTGGTATTAATTCTCGTAAAATTCTCCAATACCAACAAAAACAAAAAGGAAGAAAAAGATAAATAATTCAATAAATATATATGACTAGACTAGCAGCATAAAAAATAAATGGGTTACAACTGGGGATTCTATCCTCTTGTGTATATTAAAATATATCTTCAGGATACTAGCATAATATAAAATTATGCATATATTAAATAGCAGAATCAGAATAGTGTGGAGTCAGACAATCATTGATCTTTTCAGAATAAACATTTTGCAAAACTGAAAATAAAAATGTAGCTTTACATGGAAATGGCTGTCAAACTCACCAACATATAAAACTGTATGAATCAAAAGTATATTTCAACATTTCTGTCAATATGAAAAAATATTAAAAAATATTATTATCTGACAACAGTAATTCATGTATTTGCCATTTATGGTCTAAATGGCTATTTATAAAATGCAAAAAAAAATTCTGGAGAAGTGTATAAATATCTTAATTCTAAGCTGATAATAAAGTTTAATGACAATATAAAAAATGGCAATTAGTTATACAGCTGTTATAATAAATGTAAACATAGCTAACTGGCATTTAAAATGCATTTTTTAAAATTCATTTCAGTATGCAAATTATTACTAAACAGTAAAATGGCATTATATATGTATTAGTCACCAAGTAGGCCTACATTTAAACATTAATCCATAATTCATGTATAGGGGGGGTCTACTTGCAAAATTATTGAAATAAATTGAGCTAAAGTTTATATTTGAAAATAATGGCGTAATGTTTCTGATACATTAAAGATTTTTTTTTAAATAATTAAATATGGAGTAATAAGGTGAATAATGACATTAGTCAGCCATCCTCTACTCTATGATGCAGGCTGGAGGTCATACTACTTTGAAATTATTTTGATGAAATTGTGATATAGTCCACATTTTATCTTTGAAAAGTCGGTCACAAACTTTAGTACAATTTAGATACAATGAAAATGGCAAAACTAACTGTAAAATGGCATTTAAAATAAGTATTTGATATAGAATGAATGACAATCACGTCATACACAAAACACATTTCATCTATTGTAGATTCATATTCATCAACTATTTACAATGCATTTCTTTGGCAGTATTATAGCCACAAGGGCGTGTATGATTTCTAAAGCATTTAAAATTCAGCAAATCTATATATTATTATTATAAATATTATTGTATAGACTTCACAAATGTTAAATGTTAAAGAGACCAATATAAGCTATTGTGGTTAAAACTAGGATCTCATCACAAAAAGATAACTTTAACAAGGTGTTTAATATTTTATCATGTTGTTAAGTTTTGTTACAATTTTTGGTTAAAAACAATTATATAATTACAGACTAATATTTTGTATGCATATATTACTTAGGGTTTTTTTAAAAAGAAATTTCACTCAACTTCAGTGAAACTGACTGAGAAAGCTGGTTTCATTTCACAAACTACTGCCATTACTGAAATGAAAATGGGAAATTTATTATAATTTGGAATTGTTCACTTCTAAACTTACAAAACAAACTATAAAACTGAATGGTTTCAAACCCAGAAATATCCATAACAAACATGTTGATATGGGTAAATCTGAATAATTTTTGTTTTATAACTTACTGTAAGGCCCGGTTTCTTGTTGGCGGTTCAACCTTGATCCATGGTTCAAGTGAAAACTGACCACCAATATTGTTTGGTCGTTGCTAGTTTGAACTGAAATAATGTTGTCCACAGTTTCCTATAACTCAGCTAAACATATGCTCAATGTTTTAGAGGTCATACTTGTATCAACTTAAAAATCTAGGATGTCAGTTTTCACTTGAAATGCGGATCATGGTTGAACACTGGATGAGTAATCGGACCTTAATGTCATTTTCTTTCTGCAGACAAATCTCCTGCGTATGTTTACTTGCATTTTCAAATCATCTACATTTGAATTTCATTATCAAAATTCTTTTCTTACATTCTCATGTGTAGGAGGGTTTTTAAACAGCATTTATTTAATACATAGATGATATTGCCCCATCAAAAACAATTCAGTTTCGCCGTGTAACCAAATGGCAGTTTGTGTAAATTTTATTTTGCAGAACAATCGTTCGTGTGAAATATTGTGCCCTGAAATATTAACCAAATCATTACTTGCATTTTCAAATCATCTTCATTTGAATTTCATTATCATAATTCTTCTCTTACATTCTCATGTGCAGGAGGGTTTTTAAACAGCATTTATTTAGTACATAGATGATATTGCCACATCGAAACAATCCAGAAAATTACAGCGGCTTATGAAACTTGAAACTGCAATGGTGAGATGTAGCAAATTCAGGGGACAATATTTCAAAATCAAAATCAAACGAAAATCGGTTCACATAGTTTTTACCTAGGTAACCTATCATTCAATTATGTGAATTAAATCTACTTAACCAATGAGTTACCTAATCGATTACCTCTAAGTTGCATTGAACTTACATTGTAAAGATATAACTTTTAGCACATACAAAAAGTTGAACAAATTACAAAGGTTAACATTTAATATAACAGTTTCATAAATGCTAGTTAAATTGAACAATATCTTCATAGGACTAAATATAAGAAATGTGCTAGTTTTAATTTTAGAACTTTAATAAGTTTCACTGTTTAACCAAATGGCAGTTCGTGTAAATTTAATTGTGCATAACCGACAAGCGAACAGAACAATTGTGCGTGTGAAATATTGTGCCCTGAAATTATAACCAAACCGAAAACAAAATCAGGCAGCATAAAAATCAAGAATTCCAGATAAAGAGAATCTATCATGAGTGTCTGTTGAAGATGGGGAAATCCCAACCTGAGATATACAGCTGTTTTTTCAGAAACAAGCTTTAGCAAGTTTCAGACTAAACAGTTGTATCTCGAGGGCTGGGATTTCCCTGTCTTCAACAGACACGAATGTTTGATTATTTTTCAAGTAATTGAAAAAATAATATTTATTATCAAAACACAAACATTCCATCTAATATTGTAGGACCAGTAAAGGGAAATATTAATGCAACTATTTTGGGAGGAGATGAGGCTAAACATAACCGCAAATACATGATTTTGACCAAATGACATTCTGCGCGTGCCAGCTGTCTCATTCCTATGGAAATAGACAGATTTATCTATCACACTGAAAGTGGGTATATAGAACTGTCCGGTAATCGAGAAATATCTGGAAGATTCTCATTTATTTTAGTACCAAAATTAACAGAGGTAATACTAGATACTGTGTTATATTGCTTCCTATGGCAGTTGTTCTTACATTAATGAGCTGAGCTCTTTGTTATAATATTACAGGTATACAGGTATATCTGATCATGTTTGCATGATGTATATGTTTGTTGTACATGTCTGCATGATGTACATGTTTTTAGTAAAAATCTACAATGATAATTTTGTAATTTAGTGTAAATGATAAATGAAATCATGTTTAAAGCATAATTGAGCTAATGATAGTGCTCACAACAAAATATTACCTGAAAATTAAATATTTTGATTTTATTTCAAAACGTTCTTGTTGTTGATAGTTTCATATATTATAGTCTAATAAAAATATGATTGAACCTGGAACAAATTGCAACAAACGTTTGTTTTGTTTTTGAGTTATACAACTGAATTATGTCTTATGTGATCATGTATTGGAAAAGATAACTGTTAATTTCTTACCCAATGTTAAACATTAAAAATGGCTTAAAATAATTATTATTAGCTGTAAAGGAAAATAGCCCCAGTGAATATTCCTCAGTGGTGGATCCAAGGCAGGACTTTGGGTCCTCCTCACCCCCCTCAATATATCGGTGCCTTTTTTCTTCTTTTTCTTAATCAGTGCCTTTTTCACAAATTAGTCAATGTACCCAACCCCCTATATTTCCTAGATCTTCCCCTATATTTCAAGTAATTGTAAAATACTGAGGATATTCATACAGAATTTCCTCTAGTACAGATCAACAAAAATTACAATTGCTATGCTTGGCATCCCAAATAAACACACTTTTCAGTTACAATCATGTATTTGACAAAAACAAACTTCGAAGTCTGTATAGGTTTTGGATAACTGAAAATAAATGTATTACTTTCTCTTTGAGTATAATATTAAGCAGCAACCAGTGAAATATCAACAAGTGGCCTTTAATTTTAAAGAGTAAAGTAAAAGTAAAGTTTGTTTTATTCAATGACACCTCTAGAGCACATTGATTATTATTATTATCATTGGCTATTGGATGTCAGGCATATGGTAGCATGACAGGCTTCTCTTTCCGATAAGCAGCAAGGGATCTTTTACAAGCCTTTTCCCATAGACCGGATAGTACATACCATAGCCTTTGGTATACCAGTTATGGGGCACAGGTTGGAACAGAAAAAAACCCAATTGATGGGTTCACCGAGGAGGTTTGATCCTGTAACCTCAGCACCTCAGGCGAGAGCTTAACCGACTGAGCTAGCTCCCTGCTCCTTTAATTTTAAAGAGTGAACTGTCGATGTATACGACAATAGTAGCTCTGTGAGATGACTTGATATTACAAAGGGGGCGGGATTTAGATCAGTTGGTTGAGTGCTTGTCTGATGTGCTTGGTTGCAGGATCGTACCACCTTGGTGGATCCATCAATTGGTTTGTTTTCCCATTCCAACAAGTATCCCATGATTGGTATACCAAACATGGAGGTAAGTACTGTCCTGTCTATGGGAAAGTGCATATAAAAGATCCCTTGCTGCTTTTTTGGAAAGAACATCCCACTGAGTGTCGGAAGCAGCTTTCTGCTCTCAATATCTTTGTGGTTCTTTATTAATGACATCGATGTAACCATAAAAAGGTGTTAAGTGTCATTAAATAAAAACACTTCTTTCTGCTTATTTGAGAGGGTTGTTTGAAAGGGTGGATTGTATTAGATTGAGAAACTATATTCAAAATGATTATATGCATAATTTTTTATATATTTTGGGACTAGTTGCAGACCACATTGACTAGTGTGCATTCTTAATATGATGACAAATGTTTCCCAAGTATGACAAAAATAAATATATAATTAAAGTTACATTCTCTCCTCTCTATTGTCTAACATGCAAAATACAAACAGTACTGCACTTTTAATAAACTTGCGAGTCTTTCCAAACAACAGATATTCTCATTTCTTGATTCGCTCATAGCCATCTTTTCATACGACTGTGCATGAGAGAAATCTGGTAGCGTCCCAGTCCGAGATTGTGATCTGCCAATCAGTATATAATTCACATGAACTAAATAGGTCAACCGGCTAATTCAAATCGAACAGGGCAACATCATATAGACAAAAGAGAACCTGGAAATCTGTTTTAAATGATTAACTAATAAAAATATTCTAGACAATGTCCCTTTAAAAAACAATCATTGAATAAATGAATGTGAAACAAGTTTTATATTTCCTCACAATATTTTATTTAACTATTCTATTACTGGTACATAAAGCATGTCTTCAACTGATCTACCTGGATACCTGAATTACACAAATGTATATTTAGATTAGCTGTCATGTATAAAGAGGTCAGCACAGGGAGATTTTCTTAGATAGATAACTGGATCAGTTTTGAATAAACATCCTGTTGACTGTAATAAACCAGCTACGTGGTCATCATTATACAAACACGGGTAATTCCATCTACCTCACACACGAAATACCCCACTGACTCATATGTTTATTCACAGAAGCTGTTTGACGTATGTAACTGGGTAGTCATACTTATAGTTCAGCAGTGTAATAAACAAATACTTCCTGGTCATTATTTATGTATCACTATAAGATTATTGAAGAGGCCTCAGTGGCTAAGCCATCTGCCTTCAGGGTGGTAGGTACTGAGTTCACATCCGGGTATCGGCTCCAATCCAATATCAGTTTTTACGGGGTTGATACAGGGTTTTTACGCCACTACATCCTCTTCATTTGCATTAACCACCAACAATTAACCCATTATCCATGACAGATAGGACAGATAGCTCAGATAGCTCAGATAGCTAAGGTGTGTGTAAATGACACTGTGTTTGATATACATGTACCTACATATAAAATAAATAAAATATCGAAACAAACTTACAATACATTGTTAATTAACATAGTACAAATTATTATAAAACACATAAACATATACTACCAATAAATATTTAAAAGCAAGATTTTATACACATAGACATAATTACATTTAAAAAAATTTTTTTTATAAAGGACACTGTGTATAATAACAAACAAGTCTATAAAGTATAACGTAACAGGTATATCTTCTATACACAAATGCACATCATATATACCCATTTACATAAAAGCCATTAAAAAGGAACAAGAGTTCTGTTTTATTTTTCATTCTAGTGTGTCATTAAACATTCAATTATTGACATAACTTTATTAATTTCTTGGTCAATTTCTTACCCATTCGTTGTGAACAATGTTATTAACTGGTTATTATCTTTATCCTGCATCCCAACAAATGATGGGTTTATTAGGTATATTATGACTGAATATTTTCATTATGTTTGCTCCTCGTAAACAAACTTCCTTGTGACGTCTCTGTTGGTTTGCAATGTTACACTCCACGGACTTCTACTCAAAAGAGTAGTGAGTTGCGTGTTGAGTCCCTGGCCCAGAAGAGGAAGGCCTCTTCACCGTTGGA
>JAUUEI010582223.1:0-10787 GCA_032274625.1 Depressigyra globulus
ATTTACATCTAATTTGCAAGTTTATCCACTTTTCAAAGCAGTGGATACAGCTAAATATCCACATACTTCGTAACACTTGATACCCTATATATTATATGATAAAACGACTTATGCTACAGAAAACAAAACAGAACAGTTCTAACATCTGGTAAACCTAAGTTTTCAGGAATAATCACATTAAAAAGAACAAGTTTTTAATATTACTTTTCAAAGTCAACAGTTGCCACTGATGTAAACTTGCTGAAGTCTGCCCAATTTTCTTCTGTTGTCTCTGGGGTTTCTGACGCTGGACCTTGGTCCGCTTCCCATGGAACTACAGTCTCCATGGTTTCTGATGACGCCTCCATAGGAACTTCATCAAAGTGAGCAGTCCAGTTAGCTACAAGTAAACAAGAAGTCTTCACACAAACGGAGAAGTGTAACAAGATATATATTTGAATTAAATAAGTTGTCATGCTAGGACTTTTGAAAACCCAATTAAAAGCACCAATCTCGTTTTCACATCATTTAGTACTGTAAACCTACATCTCGCCTTAGATGCCTTTAATGGACTGTCCCAAGTTTGTAGCCATTTAAATAAGTTTTTGGCAAATATAATCTATTTTAATTATTGAAATTACATTTACTCTTCAATGCTTTGAATATGAATATCTGTACAGCTAATACATGGCTAGTGAGTTTCAACACTGGGCTCAGGCCTGCACTAATTGCACATCTGTTATGCAAATTTATTTCACAAAACCAATTTTCTGTTCATGTAAAATAGGCTAAATAAAGTATCTACATTGCATCTTTTCTCGGAGTATAAACAACGTGATTGATTTCCAAAATGTATTATTATAATTACAAGTAATGGAAATTGCAAATACACGTCTAGTTAGAATACTTATGTTGGGAAGTAATAATATATTCTCATTGGTTGTTAGATGTCCCCAAAGAGAATCCCTTAAAATGCGACCAATAATGAATCAGAAATTGCAATACTTCTATTAATATGTTAATAGAAAATATTCGGCTGATTATGGAAAATAATAAAATACACCGACTTCAAAGTGACAATGGTCATATTTATTAAAAAAAAAAAACCCGGTTATGCAATTTATTTTTTGGAATACCTATTTTCCGTTAATGCAAATTTTGAATTTAGGCAGACCCTAGGGCTAGTAATTAACTTGTGTAAACCTGACAGCTTGTAAATAAAAGAAGAAAATCATATGTTTTGTCAAAATGTAGAGAATCAGTAGGATTAGTGGATTTGTAAGCATGGCTATAGAGAATTTTGAAAATCATGACCAGAGGATTGTTATTGAAACTCAGGTGAGTGCGCTACCACTGAACTACATCCCGCCCTTCGGATAATCATAATAATTTTTAGCAATAAATCCTCACCTTTGAAATATTTGTTTAATCATATTAAAATATTTAGCCAAGGCACATGGGTACATAATATTGTTATAAAAGTGACAATTCAAGGGGAGATCAAAACGATTAAAACAAAAAAATCTTTACCTTCATTTGCATCGATATCCATTTTCTCTGCAGAAGGTTGTTGTTTAATAAGTCGCGGTGAGCTGAGTTCCTCCTCACTGTCAGTACTGTCCTCGTCACTGCTGTTAGCACGTACAGTCTCCGCCGTCAACCGACTGGGAAAACAAAGTTAAAATTTCTTTTAACATTTGACACTATTATAACAGCATATCAATTGTTTATTCACTGAGCAGTGTCAATCCTACAACTGTGGAACCAGAGGAAAGTAATTGATAGGAAACATGCCGTCACCATTCTGTGGACTCTTTTATATGCACTTTCCTAGACAACAGTACATATCAGATTCTTATGTATATCAACTGCAGGGCACTGGTACGGACAGAAATAACCCCAATGGTAGCCAGATTTTATGACCAAAGCACAGCAGGTGAGTGTTCTACTGACAATTTTTTTTTTTTTTTTAACGACGCACTCAACACATTTTAATTTACAAATGTAAATACGGTTATATCGGCGTCGGACTCATGATTATGTCGAGAAAAACCCCCAATGGCTAGCTGACGGGGATCGATCCTAGACCAACCGCGCATCAGGCGGGCGCTATACCACTGGGCTATGGCGCCCGTCTAGTGACAAAGATATATCTCACCACACCATGAATGAAATATACATCTTCAGTGATTCCCCCAGGGCCCGTTCGAATCCCGCGCCGTCCCCATGAAAATGTGCTGCTCGAATGAAAAATATATAACAATGCTTCATTCCAGGGTTTGTAGGCCATCTAGATTGCGGTGGTCCGATGGTCCTGGCCAGTGATTTTTATGGTCTGGACACTAATAATAGTAGGGTTTTTTTAAATCGATCGTATGAAAACAAAACAAATGGATTTCGATTTGTTTTCACTTACAACAGGTTTCTAACAATTACTAGTAATCTAAGCATTTATATTGAAAAACCTACCTTTATTATATTTTTTATTTTATTTATTAAAGTCTTACGTTAAACAGTAAAAATTCCAGTTAACCACACCCCAAATGTTTTCCCGCCTTTATCTGTTACATACACTGATTGTCACCCAAACAACTGTTAGTGAGTTATACTAATAAGCTACAGTGCAAGTGCAACATTCAAACCGTTACCAGTCTATAACTGTTTAACTGGCACCCGACACTTGTTGCACTAATACATTGTAAGCGTAAACTTCAAATGGTTACAGGACTGCAACTTAAAGCAAGGTTGCACTTCACCATTTATTTTTTCAAAGTGTTTTTATTATTTTTTATAGCAAAAGCTATTTTAAAAATATATGTATAAGGTGAAATAATACAAATATAACAATTAAAGGCCAACAATAATTGGTTCAATTTTTTTACAAAGGATTATGCCTATGGTTTGGAAGGGTTTAGTTTCCGTTTTAAATATAAATGCATATATTTGATACTAATTTGGAAATGACCGAGCAGTCATATTTTATTTAATGCATTTGTTTAATGCTGCACACATTTATATTCTTACTTTGTTTTAATTCATGTGTTCATTTATTCACTCGATCATTCATGTTTAATTATTTTAATTGTTGTTGTGTGTGACTTTATTCTAAATTGATGAATATTTTTTGGTATTATAAATTGTATAATAAAAATTATTAGTTTAATTTATTGATTTTCATGTTATCAATGGTTAAATTTGGGCCAGTAAATTTTTAAGCATGGCCAATGAATTTTCAAATCCACTGGCCCCATATTTTTTTAAAAATATTTAAAAAAGTAATTCCATATTTGCTATTGACAATGTAATGAAAAATTAAATATACCACATAATACTTGTTGACATATAATATAACAATTGGTATGTGGTATTATTAATTTTGGAAATGATTTATATTATATAGGCAATGTATGTTATTGTCTGTACTGATCTGTTTTTCACTTTTAGCTTTAAGTAATCACTAATAAATATAGACTCTAGAATGCACCCAAAAGCAACAGGATTTTCAAAAAATTCCAGACCCCCCTTGCAATCTCGCCCCTTATTGGGGGCTCGATTTACCTCCCTTGATTTGCCAACCCCCTAACCTGAAATCCTGGGGGAAACACTGCATCTTTGATATTTTTTATCAATTTTGTTTACACTATTTTTAATATGAAGTTTAGTATCCACAAACAAAAAGTATTTTATGCCTGCATTTCCAGAGTATGATCAATGAAGAAAGATACCATAGCACATTTCAAAAATACACAATGAAACATGGTAATAAACCAAAAACAGTATTTAGACAATAAATGAATATATATTTTTTTTTTCCCACTAACGTCGCATTAACCCCACCACCCCCATTTTTCACAGCTATACTGGTAAACAACTATAAAGTTGTCAAGCTTATCAAGTTAATACCAACCTGGGCCGATTGTGCTGTGGACTTTTGTCAAAAGTGAGCGGTTTCTCTTCCCAGATATCTTCATCGCTATCATTGTCGTCAAACTGATGGATTTTTTCATTGCATGCCTGTTCAAACATTGCTGAATTTGAATGCTGTAAAATTAAATAATGCAAACACATATTAGTCCAATTCTCTTGATGACAAATTAGTTAATGTAAACCTTCACTTTCTTAATATTAATTTCAAGAACATACATCTTTTATGAACCCTAAGTAAATAAAAAGGTATAACAAAATAATATAGTACAAACCGATCTAGAATACAATTACAAATGAAGAGTGTAATGATCCTCGGCATAAAATACATATAATTGATTGAAAAAAAATTAAGGGATCCAATCCAATAAAAACAAATATCACAACCAAGTGGGTTTTTTAAATTAAAAGATATTCTATGTTAAATGAACATTTCAGTCTCATATAAATGAAACATTATCTGCCTTTATCCAGGATAATGCAACAGTTTATATTAGCAATAAGTAACTCCAGGTGTACTTACGGTTTCTTCATTTGCCTGAATATTAAAGTCTATGCTTGATATTCTGTCTGTGAATGGTGTTCTGTAATAAAACATATTCTTCTGTATTTAAAATAGCTGCTACATGTTTGCCATGTTACAATATTTAAAATAGCTGCTACATGTTCGCCATGTTACAATATTTAAAATAGCTGCTACATGTTCGCCATGTTACAATATTTAAAATAGCTGCTACATGTTCGCCATGTTACAATACACCAGACTGCTAATTAAAGACAAAGTACTTTTATGCTTGTTACCAAATTCCTACCATGCTGTTTTAAATGAAAAAATGTGTTTTAAAAAGAATCATGGGTTAAACACAACTGGAGAAACAACCAGGATGGGAATAACCACAACATATGCCAGGGCTTCTAGAATTGGAAAACAATTCACTAGATCAGTGATTTTCAAAATTCACTAGCAATGACTCAAAATCTAATATGTATTTGTTTAACGACGCACTAAACACATTTTAATTTACAAATGTAAATACGGTTATATCGGCGTCGGACGCATGATTTCGTCGAGAAAAAACCCCAGTGGCTAGCTGACGGGGATCGATCCTAGACCGACCGCACATCAGACGGGCACTGTACCACTGGGCTATGGTGCCCGCAACACTAAATTTAGAGAATTTAAGACTTCTTCACTAGCCATCAGGCAAGTTCATAGTAGTTAGTTATCCCAACATTAAAAATCACTAGCCAGGAAGTAGGGCTACCTCATTCTACAAGCCCTCCATATGCATCTCCATTATATTATTAGGGTGGTTTTGTTACAGAACTGTCCTGTAAGTGGAGTCCTACAATATATTCAAACAAGTTAAAATGTCATCATCCATGAACTTCATGTCATCGTTAATAAACTTTTGTTTGTGTAATAGGTGGTATTAAGTGAAGTATTGTAATATATTCCTATAAATAATTGGAACCGACATTCATCATGCCAGCTTTAACCTTCTGACTACTGGATTATTTTTGACAAAAATCACGTTGAGTGAGCCTAAGTTTACAATATTTTACTCATGTATTTTCACATAAAAATTGTATAAATAAATAAAATAATGTTCATATATGGAAAGGTAAGTGTTGTTCTCTTCTATTTTTTCAAATTTTATAATAATTTGCAGCAGCTATTTTTGTTTCAAAATATGCAAAAAACCTCGATAATATCGCATTTACTTACACACATTTGTCCAGAATCGGTGGCCAGTAATCCCAATCAATGTGCTGTACAGACATTTTATTTTTAGATTCATATCCCACCTTTTCGTAATTTTTGTTGTTTATAAAACGGTAAAATATATTATTAAATTTGCTGTTGCAATCACAAAATGATCGTGATGTTCCGCCATTGGTAATATGCAAAAATCCTTGCTGAAAACCACTTTTCAACTCTTAATTCCAACATATTTCTTACTAAAAAACCCAAATTCTAAGTCAGCCATTGTGATTACGGTCCCGCACTGAATAATTGTTAATATTATTTCCGGCCAGGGAATTGAACTACGATCACCGTGTCGGCTTGCTTGACGTTCTAAATCGGGTGAGATATTTCGCCTCCTGGATACAGATGGTTAACCAAATGTTGCAGTGTTTTTAAAACCAAGTGTTGAAGGTGGTTAGATGGCTGGATGGTCACATGCTTATAAAAATCGCCTCACATCCAGATTTGTCTCAAATAACATAAAATAGTATGCAGCATTCAAAACTTAAGTTTAACCTTGAAAAGTTTTACAAGCGCAGATAGAAATTTTCATTTGACGATCTCACATTATGTACAACAGGTAAGGAAAAAACGAAGACAGACCAAGTGAGGTTTGTAAATTGTGGAATCTATGATGCAATACTTACTCAATCTTGTCCTCTTGTTCGGCAAACTCATCTTCGTTGAATCCGAACTGGTCAATGAAGTTGCTTGTCATCTGTTGCAGCTGGTAATCAGAGAAGGCCTGATGAATAAACCAGGCAGTCACCATGTCAACAGCAAATAAAGACCGACCATCGCGTGGCAGCCTCTAATAATTGCTATAGCATAGCCTGTCTACCGCTCAATTCAGTAATAACTACTGTAGCCCAGCATAAATACTGATCAGTACATTTACTATATAGAACATGGAACAGCTCACAACAGTTATACCAGTGAACCAATTATTACCACAGCCTAGCATAAATAATAACCATGCATAAATATTGCTTATGTAAGAATTTGCTATAGCATATGTTAATGAAGAATAACCTGAGCTATCACATAAATACTGCTCATAGTTTAAAAAAAGAAAGAAAAAAAGCTGATATAGCATAGGTAAGATTGAGTGAATCAATAATTAGTATAGTGTTGTATACTAAAGATTAATAATTGCTGTATAGTTGGGCAGAGGTTCATCAAGTATGCCTCATTCCCAGTTTGATTGTAACTATAGTAAAGCATCCCTGAACCCAAAAGGATATAGCTGCCTTTAATAACTTGGACCATAGGGCAGATTATCTGCTGTATGCTTCCACAACTGGTAAATCAAAGCCAAGTTCTACCTATTGAAAAGTGTTATAATTTAACGCCACTATTCGAGTAACCTTTGTGATGGCCTCTGCATTTATGTGATGGAATGAGTCTCAACTGCAAACAGTGCAACATGTAACACAAGAAACAGTGTTATGTTGGTGTCTTCACATCTGTTGTGTGATTTTGTTCTTGAAATCAGATTAGGAACAAAATATTGTGTTGACTTCCGACTTCACACTACTTTTAACTAATTCAATGACATAGCCAAATTTCAGCAAATAATGCCATTAGTGCCTGGTAATAAACGAGTTTATACCACATACACAATGGATTATATTTATTACCACCAAGACATTGTATTTAACCAACAAGTTAAACAGCAGAATGAAAGCAAAGCATAAATAATTCACCAAAATAGCGCATATAAACGTCATTATATATATGGGTTAAAAATCCATTAAAAATGTTAACCTTTATATATCAATGGTTTAAAATAATTAAAATTTGATTGACATATGATGAGTTTGTTTCCAAATCATATTACTTGTAAATTTCAAGATCTTTGAATTAGTGGTGAAGGTATAATGATGTTAGTATATCTAAACTCTACAATACAATTTCTGGTAAAACAGTCTCTCTGTCTACTGAACTGTTAAAGCTGTGATGTGACAAACATTATGTCATGTTCCAGAAACAACAATTTTTTTCTCTGTCTCAAATGGATATATTGTGTTTTATAAACTCTTAATATAATAAAATAGTTTAAATTCAAGTTAAACATTAAACATTTCAAAACAGGGATAATTACAACAATAACAATTTAGTGAAGAAATCATACTTATAATTTGTCCAAATTTGATAACTTTATCATCAACATTAATGTACAGAAAATGTGTAAATTAATAGAGATTTGTACCTGTTGCATGGCCGTGTCCTGAGGGAAGGGAATGTCTTTAAAATCAGCATCATCATCCTCACTGCTAGAAACCAATGGATGACCTTTCATCTACAATTAAATATTACATTATACAATTTCACAAATTTCAGTTAATAAAGCAGTAGTATTTTCTGTAGCATATTTTAGCATAGCACCCTAACATGACTTGATAATATGGCAACATCCTGCTCCAGATCAGTGTAATTCTGTTATGTTATGAAATAAGCTTTCTTCTCTGTAATTTGTAAAACAATTTGCCTTTTTGACACATCCATAAATGCATACAAAAAAACACACCTCATAAATACGTAGTGAAACCATGCCTTGCTCAATTTCTAAGGAAAACACTAAAGCAAAAATTATTGTTTGTAGATAAATAGGATGCAAAATCAAGGTACTTTTATAAAGCTGGGGGTAAGATACAACTCGATGACTATTGATTGCCTCCTCCTGTGTGTGAAATTATGCACTTTAAATCCTACTAAAAGAACAGGTAGTACCTATTATTTTATATATTATTAATAGCAGGGTTTAAACTTGCAGTGTATGCTTGATCGTTTCCATCGCTTGGTAGCGAGTACAATAGGATCTTCTGGCCAAGTATCCCCCCCCCCCCCGGCAATTTTTGACAAACTGACTAATGACAGCGCCTTACTAAACAGAGCTAGGAACTGTGTATTGGGGACCAGTATAGCTAGAGGTCAGCTGATACTGGTTGACCAATAGCAGAGCATTTACTGATGTTCACATGCAACTGGAATGGTTAGGTTACACCTCAAGTGGGAAATATTATCAGGGATGTGTAATTTTAAGGAAATGCTTTTTTGTGTATTGGGGGCCAGTATGGCTAGAAGTCATCTGATACTGGTTGACCAATAGCAGAACATGTACTGATGTTTGCCAGTTGTACATGCTAGGGTGAATTGGACTTTATTATGTACCTCTAAATATTTTCTGGCAGAAAGACTAGCAAGGTGTTGTTAAACATTTATTTTTCTTTACATTTTGAAACGATATGTTTTCCTCAAAGCAAACTAAACTATATCATTGTTTTCATTTCAATGTAATTGACCATCCCATAACCATTAAATAAAATTACAAAAGCTACTGACTAGTATGTATTTTTAATGTAAATAATCACAGAGTGCAAGATATGTGTGTATTTTTCAAGTTACATTTAAGTTAGTGAAGAGAGAATAAAAGACCCCAGACCAATATGTACTATTAATGTACTTTTAAGAGAAAGTCATAAAAATGTCATATTATCTTACCATTTCTATTGTATTTTTTAGGTTGATATCAGAAAGCGATGACATTAAAAAGGATTCCCATTTGTCTTTGTCTTCGTCAGCTATTTCTACAATATAAAAGAAGCAATTTAATACAAAAAAGAGGAGACCATTACATACATCTCACTTATTCATACTTTGAGAAAGAACTGCCAACAAAAACAATCCAACCGATAAAATTAGATATAACAGACAACTCATATTACATAAACAAACAATACCGGATAAATGGATGTTACAATGGTTTCAGATTTTAGATGTCCTTATATTAACCTAAATCCAATAATTATTATTGTGGTAATGAACTAACAAAATTTTGATTGTACGAACAATTAATACAGTTGCCAAACCAACACAAACGATAAACCTTGAGTGTTAATTTTCTTTGGTTTTGGCTTACCATCAAAGCACTGTTTTATAAAGTCTGCATTCTCTCCTTTTTCCATACTGGCTTTTATTGAATTGGCCACTTTTGTTAGATGACCCATAAATCCTTTGCGTCTTCCTCCATCTTTCAATCTGAAAGACAAACAATGATAATTCGTACATAACATTATCCCATTACAGTACCATCATTGTAAAAGAAAAAAAAGAGACGATAATTATCATTAGTGTAACAATTTACCAAATGACTAACAATAATGTGAACTACCACTCTATGCTGGCCTGTTAACCTTCTAACAGTGATCGTACTGTTTATAGTGCATTGACTCAGGCTGTCTAGTTCAATTCACCAGCCGGAAATGACCGGAAATAATATTAACAATTATTCAGTGCAGGACTAGTAATCACAATGGTCGACTTAGAATTTGTTATTTTAAAATCTACATTATCTTTACAACTTTCTTGTTTTTCCCCTTCAGCCAGAAAATTTAGTTTTTCATAATTATAGCATATACATAAATATTTAGAATTTTTGCCGGTGGCAGGAGGACTTCTCCATGAAGAGTTATAGAAAACAATTCTGTACTTACTGTTGTTGTTCATTGTCATCCCATTCATCCAATAACCTCTGAACAACTTTTGTTTCGGAGAAAAGCTGAAACGAAAAATCTGGCATCCAAATTAAATGTAAAACCAGGGCTTTGAACATCAGACTAGGTAGGGAAATGTTTAACCACCTTAGAGACAAACTTTAATCACAGACTATTAAATGTGAAATTGATTTGAAAAATAACCACAAAAGAAAAATTTATGGGAATACAAAAATGCAGAACAGTCAGAACATGAAATAAAATGTAAGTGGCTTTTAAGACCCCTTCCCCCACAGTACCTGTCAGGTAAGTATATGAAACACCCTTTTGATAGAGAAGCAAATATATTGATATGGAAGACTTGCATTAGACAAGAAAGTTAACAGATAGACAGACATACAAATACTACCATACCATAATATGACACTTTATTATTATATTTCTAAAAGTAATTGATCAATTTAAGTTTTGGTTAAAAAATGTAAAGTTTGTTTTATTTAACGTCTCATGATAATTCTGACCTGTCTGTTTAGAGGAAACCCGCTGCCGCCACATAGGCTGCTCTTTCCGATAAGCAGTAAGGGATCTTTTATATGCATTTTCCCATAGACAGGACAATACATACCACAGCCTTTGGT
>JAUUEI010582334.1:0-10786 GCA_032274625.1 Depressigyra globulus
TTGACCTCGTCCCGATCGAGTGGTCATTTTATAAAAGTGCTAATCAAATTCCTTTAGTTGCTATTCAATTCTCCATCTAGTAAGAAAAACTGCTAATCGAAATTTTCAAAACAAATTGCACCCTGATATTATCATATGCTTTATCTGCTTTACAGATACACATACAATTAATGGCGTTAAACCGAATTCCCAACTATGATTATGGAACTCTGTTAAAATATCCTGGATAGATCCCTGAGCTCACGTAACACTTTGCCAATCCAGGCCTCTCCGTGAGAGCCGAGCGGCGACTCGCGCACACCTCATACTCACCTGAAACTTAAAACTGGCGAGTAGTTTATTGCCCGCCTCAATCGTTTTGTTATATAGTTGAAAAAAGTCACGACTTGAAGAACAATATTTCACGCGAACCTACTTGGTTATGCAAACATAAATTTACGTGAACCGCAAATCGGTTACGTCATGACCTGTAGGCATTCAGAAATTAAAACTTGCAAACTTCACCATTACAAAATTTTTATTCATGTAGACGTACTAATACTATTAGTAATAGTATTCCGACAAATATTTTAGCCCGATTTGTTTTTTTATACTTGATGCATAGCAAACCAGTCAATTGCGTTATATTGCAACAGTTGTAACTTGCGACCAGTATTTTAAAAAAAGCTTAGGATAGAATTGAGCCAAAAGTTTTAGTGGACGTGGACTGCTGGGGATGGCTAATTATCTGCTGCTATTTTATCTTTAGGAATATGTGTTGACTTAATATTGGAGTGCCTATAATTTTACAGATGTTGTACCAGTAAATGATTATAACATAAACAGGAATCCCAAAGTATATATGAATTTTTTTTTCATTTGGAACGTCACTGTAGACAAAGTGAAAGTAGAATAGTCAGCACAAAAAAGAAATGACAAATTGGAAGTGTTCCCAAAAAGACATTAAAAAAGTGGTATTACAAAAAGGATTTCAAATATAATTTCAATGTAACTTTGAGGTAACCGATCAGGTAACCCACGGGTTACGCAAATACAATTCACGTAACCGACCAATTGGTTACCTAGGCAAAAACCATGTGAACCGACTTCTGGTTACCTCAGATTTCGAAATATTGTCCCCTGCAGCACCTCAGCTAGATCTGAGCTATTATTTCGATATTATTTCCCCTGTAATCGCTATGATTCCCAAACGACTTGTCATATACAACTAAAATCATTACGATGTCAATATGACATATCGCAACATGAGAACACACCTTTACAATATGCTATGACACTTGAATGTATATTAGTGAACAGCAAGTGTTATCAGGGTAGTAGTTTGAAGATAGATCAGATTATCAGGTAAGTGATTACTGATCACTAGAATTATAATTTAATGATATATTATTATGTAATATGAAAGACTCTTTTTTTTTACTGTATACTTGTCTGTTTATTAATTGTAACATTTTGTGCTTGTACAATTATGTTGTGTATGTATGTAGACCAAGGAAATCTGTCATGAGTTATTTTCACTTTGAATGTGAAGTTATGGTTAATAATTATTTGTTAGCAAACGTGTGAAACTGTCGAAGCTGGTTTAGAAAATGTATTTGCCTTGGATGATTTAAAGATGTGGTCATCATCAAAACTTCATTTTTAGTTTCAGTCTGGCGAGTGTGAAAAACAACACAACTTACATTTAACAAATGGCGCACATACAAACAATCAAACTCATTGCGATAAACAGATTCCAGTGTTGGCATTAGAGTATAAAATGGTCTAGTTTCATGTTTCTTTAAATATATTTCCATAACATTGTTACTGAAATGTTTGAGTAACTATTCCTGAAAACGAAAAGCAGTCGGACTGAACTTCAAAATTAAATATACAATTAGACTAATTCTAATATATTTATTTAAGGGTTAATTTTTTGGAAACAAACTTAATTCTTGCTTCTCAAGAGTGCTTTTTTCCATTCCAACCAATATCCCATGACTGGTAAACCAAAGTCTGTGGTATGTACTATCCTGTGTATGGGAAAGTGCATATAAAAGATCCCTTGATGCTTATCGGAAAGAGTAGCCTATGTGGCGGCAGCAGACCTCTAAATACATGTCAGAATTATCATATATTTGACGTCCAATAGCAGATGATAAAATAAAAGTCAGTGTGCTCTAAAGGCATTGTTAAATAAAACAAACTTTACTTTACTTTAAAAAAAAATACAGTCTACATCATTGAGTGGCAGGTCCTATCTATTATTATATATCGGCAATAACTGGCATTCAGTGTAAAATGATTCCTTCAGTTTCATCTAGAAAGAAACTTTAATGAAATTCAAATCTGTTTTGTAATTTCAAAAAGATAAAGTTCTAGAAGTATGTATTTAACAGGGCTAGTTCGGGATCAGCAAAAAATTTCACCAAATTATTTAAATAACAACCTTAAAAAATGGGCAAAATCAGTTGTCAGTAATATCAGTAATTACATGAAATTGTTTTTAAAAGGACATTGTGTAGAATATTTTTTATTATTTAAGCATTTAAAACAGATCTCCAGTTTGTCTTTTGTCTATATGACTCCAAGCTCTTCGATTTAGGACATGTGAATTATACGCTGTTTGGCAGATTGCAATCTCAAACTGGGATGAAATCAGATTTCTCATTAGCACAGTCATATTAAAAGATAGCAGTGAGCGAAACTAGAAACAAGAATATCTGTTTGGGAAGACTCGCAAGTTTATTAAAAGTGTAGTTCTGTTTGTATTTTATATTAGTGAAGACTGTTAGACAAAGGAGAGAGAATGTAACTTTAAAATTCACAATTGGTGAATGGTGAAAGACAGACATAGCCATGTATAATTTGGTGCATTGAAAAATAATCATTTAGTCAAGATTATGGCCATAGATTTTCATCAGACAAGATATTTAGATTTTAAAATAATGACAGATTTCCTTTGGTCTTATCTTCCAGCGAAGTGCAAGATGGAAAACGGAATTTATATTTGTGAACAGTGCAGTTACAATACCACTCGCAAGTTTAATATGGAACGCCACTTATTTAAGCACTCTGACATGCCTGCTTGCAGGATATGTAATGCAAAATTTATGGAACGTGTTCATTTGAAGAGTCACATGGTGACTGCACATGGCCAGAGCGGAGATGGTCGGGCCTTCTGTAGCTTGTGTGGTGAAAACTTTGTCAGTTTAAACGCGTTGAGAAGACACAGACAGTTTGTGCACCAGAGACAGGCAAAATACCGCTGCAAGGCGTGTGACTTGTTTTTTGACAGTCGCAGCAGATTTGATGCACACATGTCGAAGCATACGGGTGTTTCTCCTCACTGCTGTGTGAAGTGTGGAAAAGGATACAGATTTAAAAAGAATCTGCTTCATCACACTGCTGTCTGTACAGGTGAGTACCATTTACTAGTTTATCTTCGGTTACAGAAACATTACATTCATACATGTATCATACAGTATGTACTGCTAATCCAGGGATATATCCAGGCATTCTCTGGTACCGAACATCAGCCCCTTCCCAAAAGCAAATAACACTAAAAATTCCCAATTTCTCACACATAAATTCCAAAATTCATGAAGAGAACTGTTTTTGTTGTAATACAACTGGCTCCAAAGCATTAATCTGTAATCTATACAAATCTTCTGTTCAGGACATTGTTCATTAAACATTTGCTAAGTGTTTTAACTGGTTTAATGTGTAGCATATTATATGCTTTATCTGCTTTACAGATGCATAAAATGAATGATTTAAAAAAAAAAAAAAATCCCAGCTAGGATTACATTCATGATAATTTTCCCAATCTGATCAGCCATGGGACCCCATTGAAAAATCCAGCATAAATCACTGTAGACTTTAAATATCGGCACCATTCACCAAGGCTGGGTCATTTTTTATTCCCAATTTGGAACTTTAAAAAAATCCCAATATGAATACAACTTCTCAAATTTATAAATCTTTACATTAATTTTACTATGTTCAAACATTTATATAACTACCAAATCTAGATACTATATTAGTTGATATAAATATGTGTGAATGATTATTACTTTTATTACTGTTTCAAAATTCTAATTTAGCATAATAATAAGTATTTGAAATGGACCAGAAAGTTATCAAGTGGTTTTTTTGTGTAAAATGATGCAAACATTTCCAAATTCAAAATCATGGGCATCAAGACAAATTTACAAATGTAGATTGGGATTTTTCAGGCATTCTGTGGTACCGAACAATGGTCCCTTCCCAAATCACTGTGACAATAAAAAGTCCTAATTTCTACCACTCAGTCGGTTGAGCACTGGCCCGAGGTGCCGCGATCGCAGGATCGAACCTTCTCGGTGAACCCATCAATTGTGGGTTTTTCCGTTCAAACCAGTGCCCCACGACTGGTATACCAAAGGCTGTGGTGTGTATTGTCTGTCTATGGGAAAATGCATATAAAAGATCCCTTGCTGCTTATCGAAAAGTGTTTCCTCTAAGACGTATGTCAGAATTATCATATGTTTGACGTCCAATAGCCGATGATTAATAAATCAATGTGCTCTAGAGGCGTCGTTAAATAATACAAACCTTACTTTAATTTCTACCAATTAATTAATATAATGTATATCATAACTAGTTCATTGATGTGCTACATTTACATCATTCAGAGAATTACTGAAACATGATTGTGCTAATTTCCCCAAACCTATCAGTATGGGCCATGGGACCACGACAAAAAAATCCTGCATGAAGTCCTTGTACATAGGTACTACTACTAGAGCTGTAACGATACGGAAGGTCTCAATACGATACGTATCCCAATACTTGGGTTGCGATACGATTCTCATCGTGATACTTAATTATCAGTCATCAATAATTAAACTGTTCAAGTTTATGAAACATCATAATCTTAATCAACAGTTAAGACATGACATAAGCTGAATTACAAGACAGGCTTTTTGTTACCTACCAATAAAATAAAATTAAAATGTTTCAAAACGCAAATGGGGTTCAATGGTAATTCGGGATTGTGTTGCTCTGTGCATGTTCGTACATTTTTGCATCAACTTTTATTTTACCAAAAATTATTAAAACATGAATGCATCATATTGTATCCCGATACAGCTGTCCGGAATCGATGTATTGTATCATAGCCCAGGTATAGCGATATGATACTGCATCACCATTTCGTTACAGCTCTTAATAGTTACATCTAAAAACAAGTGATCCATGTCACTGTTCAATCGATACATAGAAAGTGGAATTCCCATCTCTACTAGTAAAGTATCAGGTTCTACCATATTCTGGTCTCTACGACGACATATACGGTACATGTATCGGTATTAAATTTAAAATAAAAATTAAGTTTACTTTAAAAAGTAAATAGTATTAAATGCTATCTGTAACAAAATAAATTTAAAATTTACTTTTATTCAAAGTTATGAAGTCTAGCTGCTCCATCATCTTTTGGGGATACAATTATAAACCTATTGTAATTATTATTATATCTTTACAGGGAAAACTCTGCCTTACGAAAAGAAAGATGGCCGACTGCATTGCCGGGAATGTGGATACAGCAGCAGATGGCACACCGACATGAAGCGTCACACGTACCGGCACAACCCGGAAACGAAGCTCTCCTGCAGCCGGTGCGAGAAATCGTTCTGCTCCGCTACCGAGCTACAGGAGCACACGAACACGGCTCACCTCAACTTGAAGTTCCTCTGTTACGGATGTGGCAAGAAGTTCAACTCGCGGCGAGCGCTGAACAGACACGCCAGCCACGCCCACGAGAACGTCTACAAGTACACCTGCGACGTCTGCGCCAAGCGCTTCTACGACAAGGTGAAGTTTGACGATCACAAGGACAAGCACACCGGAGCGAAGAATCACATCTGTCACGTGTGTGGACTGGCGTACCGCTACAAGCCGAGACTCATCACACACTTGAAACTGCATTCGTCGTGTTCGGAGCCCATTTCGTGCAAGATTTGTTCGCAGACGTACGACACTGTGGCAGCATTGCAGAAACACGTGACAGGCCAACACGGTGTGGACCAGTCGTACAGGTGTCCGTGGTGCAGCAAGGAATTCAGGTGGAGCTCGTCACTGTCGTTTCACAAGAGGAAAACCTGCCAGTTTCAACCAAATATGGAACTGTCCTGAATTTATTACACAGTTACAAATCTTGTGCTTAAAGTTACGTTATCTCCTCCCCATAATTTAACATTGTTTAGAAAAGTGAAATAAAAGAACTACACTTTTAACAAATATTTCTGCCATATTTATCAACTGCTGTTGTGTATTTCTTATCTCGTGTCACCCGTGGTCGCAAGGCTCTCCAGCCATCTGCAGCCAAGGTGAGAAGGTTAAAATACTTGTCAATTTCATATCCATATGTGTTCAAATATACTATCATACACAAATATGGCAATTTCCTATAACATGGTGTTTTGAGAGTGAATTTTTTTTTTATTATTGAAAATTAATATGTAATGACATTTAACTTTAATATTTTAAAAATTTTATAGTAATATGTAACTACAGTTTTTAAAGAATTCAACAAATACCTCACTGTGATATTTTTATATTTGGATACAGTCTCCCCTATTTTGTTTTGACTATTGTAAGTTCATGTATCTACCAGACTTGATACCACTTCTTAGTGACACATCTGCAAGGTTCAATTTCAAAAGTAGCATCTTAATACAATTACTTTTGCAGGCATAGCAGGCCACAGGATTTCAAATTTTATGGGAAACACTTTTTGAGTTCCGTCCCCTTGGGTCATGGGAACCGATCGGAAACTGTTTTTAGGTTCCGTGAAAACAAGACATGGAAACCCATTTTGTTTTATATACCTTTGATTTAAATAAGCATTTGTTTTACTATCATGTATTGGAGTAATTTTAAAACTGATCAAAAAGAAATGAAGTGGGTATGAAATGTAATATTTTTATTTTTCAAATTCTCTTTCAAGTACATGCATAGCAATTAGCATCGACTTTAAATGTATCGACTTCAGTGATAGTAATGTGTGATTGTGTCTGAAACATTCTCCAGTAATTTGATAAAGAAGTATAATTATTTATAATATATATATTATTATTGAAATGTCGACATAATAATGATGGGAAACGAAATTTCAGTTCCGTGGTTTTGCCGAAATGCTACCTGTAACGATCGTTACCGTGAAACGGATGTTAACGTTTTGAATTATCAGAATTGCAATTTACTTACTTATACTTTTTCAGGATATCAATATGTATAATTCCAATATGATTTTGGTCACCCAAGTGTTGATAGTAGCTTGATATCGATAATAAATTGTTACTTACAAACAAAAAATTGAGCAAACATCGATACAGGGCGAACAACTTTCCAGAATTTTCCGAAAAATCTGGAATTTTAGTCCAATTTTCAGAATTCATACCAAATATCTGGAATCCTTTACAAATTCACAACCGTTATTATTTTCTAGCCAATCCTTTCACATTATTTTTATTTCTCATTTTTAATGTTAACATTATGGTCTACAATATTGTACCAAGGCGTGTCTCTTGCCTGTGATTGTCATCAGACCACCAATAAATACAATGGTCATGGCCAATTCTTGAACCAACATCCAATAATAAATGTCTGATTGTTGTTATTTTTTAACTGCACGCTAAAAATTGTGTTTATGTTCATATAAAGTTAATTTTTTAAAGGGCCTGTTTTCTCGTGCATAAAATGAAGAAAACAAAATTTCCGGAAATATAATTCCTTTAGGTTGGTCGCCCTGTCGATATCGAGCTACTAGCAAAACTTGGGTGACCAAACACATATTGGATTTATGGATATTGATATTCTAAACAAGAATATATATACTAGCTAAGTAAATTTTAATTCTGATAACTCAAAAAAATAAAATTATTTGCCAAAACTGGTTAAAACGGCAACTAACTCCAGACTGCTCCTTTAATATGTTTTGTGAATTTGAAGTTTTAGATTTACATTCACATGCAAAACTACGTCTACAGTGTTTTGTGAACTAGTTTCCTGAATATAGCATACGGATTTCTGTCACAGTCATTAGCAGGATTTTACTCAGTTGATCTAGCTCAGATCTAGCTGAGGTGCTGCAGGGGACAATATTTCGAAATCTGAGGTATCACAGAAGAAGTCGGTTCACATGGTTTTTGCCTAGGTAACCAATTGGTCAGTTGCGTGTATTATATTTGCGTAACCCGTAAGTTACCTGATCGATTACCTCAAAGTTACATTGAAATTATATTTGAAATCCTTAATGAAATACCAGTTTTCAAATATCTTTTTATGAACACTTCCATATTACTTTTTTTTCCCCGCTGGCTATTCTATTTTCACTTTATCTAAGTGACATTCCAATTTTTTTTTTTTTTAAGTAAATAAAAATTCTAATAATTCAAAAAAGTTTTATTTGCCAAAAACTAGTTATAACGTCAACAAACTCCGAACTGCCCCTTTAAGGTTACTATATAGAACACGTGGGGTGGGACACAATAGACATAGACAGATAGAATGATATTGCTGTTTATCCTGTATGCTAAATGGCTTATATTATTAAAAATGATCAACTTCGTAATTTAAGCCCTTGGTCTAATTTTGGATAAAACCTTTATCTTCTTCAAAGTGTTTCCCATATTTAAGCCCAATATTTAAATAGTCATGAGAGGGGGCGAGATCTAGATCAGTTGGTTGAGTGTTCACTTGAGGTGCCGCAGTCACAGGATGAAACTTCCTTAGGATTTTTTCCCGTTCCAACCAGTGTCCCATGACTGGCATACACAAGGCTATGTATATACTGTCCTGTCTATGGGAAAGTGCATATAAAAGATCCTCGTTAGAGCTGCTAGCTATAGGTTTTTTTTCTCAATGTCAATCGTATGTCCGACGCCGATATAACCATTAATTAAAATATGTTGAGTGTATCGTTAAACTGAAAAAATAAAAATAAATAAAAGATCCCTTGCTACAATAGAAAATTGCGGCAGGTTTCCTCTGTGTCACAATATCCAATAGCCAATGATTAATAAATCAATTGTGCTCTAATGGTGTTTAAATACTGTAAAGTGGACTGATATTGCAACATGGTTTTTTTCTCCTGAATACGCAACATGGCGCATGTTCGCAACATTTAAATTTTGCAAATAACTTTTTGACCGAAAGACACCATGTAACCTTGAAAATAATGTGTGTGTATAAATTTCTCGATTTAAGGTTTGACGCGAAATTAATAAGCGTGCGAATTTTTCCCAATTTACAGTAGTCAGGGAAAACCCCAGCATGTACATTTAATTTTTTATTTATTTATTTATTTTCATTTGGTATCAAGTTGTGTTGTTAATTTCTTTTCAGCCAACTACACAAAGATCTTGGGCAAGTATCGCTGCAGTTTGTGCAGCTACTGTACGACGAGAAAGTACGACATCAACACTCACTGCCAAAAACACAAGCGGCGAACGTTCACGTGCAAAGACTGTGAGACGACGTACGAGACGCGACAGGCCTTGCAGCGACACCTCAATCTGAGCCACAAACAGCAGGCGTTCGCCTTCCCGTGTCCAGTCTGCAGCCGAGTGTACGGCTACAAGTCCGAGCTGGAGGAACACATGCTGGAACACCCCGGCCACTGGCTACACCACTGTCCCAAGTGTGACAAGGGATTCTCGAAACAGGAATACTTAACACAGCATTTGAAGAGGTGCGGTCGACAACGCTGTAAGTGATTATAACAAATTCATCGCTGGTATAATTTATAAAATTTGTCAGGATGTTACTGTAGTACTGTTTTGTATGTGTAAGTAGGACAAGTGGTGGGTTTTTTTTTTTTAACGACGAACTCAACACATTTTAATTTACAAATGTAAATACGGTTATATCGGCATCGGACGTATAATTACGTAAAGAAAAAACACCCAGTGGCTAGCTGATGGGGATCGATCCTAGACTGACCGCGCACCAGGCGGGCTCTGTACCACTGGGCTATGGCGCCTGCAAAGTGGATTTTTAATCATGGCTAGAGGTTTTAAACATCACTTAAAAGACATTTGTTACACACCCCTTGTTAAGAATGTTTATTTTTTTATTTATGATATCACTGCGGGCAGCATAGCCCAGTGGTACAGTGCCAGCCTGATGTTCAGTCAGTCTAGTTTCCTGTCAGGTAGTCACTGGTTTTTTTCTAGATATAACTATGTCCGACGCTGATATAACGATAATTAAAATGTGTGAGATTAGTGATAGCCTATGAGAAGTGCAGTGTTTCAACATTGATGGCTAATAAATATTTCTTACACACCCATGTAGAAGACAGCCGTTGTAGATTTTTTTCATCTCTGACATACGCGACCTGAGAGTAGAAGTTTGTCCCATTCATAAACATGTTGCTTGTTGGCATTTCAATGTATGATAAAAACCACCCTCGGTGTAATACAAACGGTCTGTTACGGGCACGAGGATAGTATTTTATTTATTACAACACACACCGGTAAACATAAATTCAGAAAGTTCCGTCAAACTGGAGTAAACAAACTGTAGAATTGTACATTTAGCTAAGGCTAAGGAAGTTGTCATCGCTTGTCAAAATTACGTCATTTAGTAATCCCGATTTGATTAATTATCAACAAAATTGTTTTATTAAAAATTTTAGGGGTTTGTAAGAAATAGAATATACACTCGTACCCATTGGAGATGATTTAAACCAGTGCCCCACGACTGGTATATCAAAGGCCGTGGTATGTATTGTCCTGTCTATGGGGAAAATGCATATAAAAGA
>JAUUEI010582556.1:0-10778 GCA_032274625.1 Depressigyra globulus
CCTCCCGAGCCTACACTATAAATTTAATATTAAATGAATATAGATATCAGTAGAGCTAGTGGATTCTTATTTATGGCTAGTGAAATTTGAAAAACACATCTCATGGCTAGTGATATTTTTTTTAATTCTAGAAGCCCTGCAATTTAGACAACATTCAGGTTAATTGTGCATACTTTCGTCAATAGAAACATGATAAAAATGTACACCAATTGTTAATACTGTTATCTAGTACAACAATTAAAAGCATTATACAAAAATTAAAACATTCATGAATGTTTAATGATGCCACTAATAAAAACAAAACAAAAACATACATGGGTTATTGTTTTTTTGGAAACATACCGTCTAGTCTTGTCATATCTGCATGCTGCATTGTGTTTGTACATATTAAAATGTTTAACTGTAAAACAACTATCGTCTTTAAAAATAAGAGTATGCTATCAACGCCGAAAGAGTTAAATATTTAGAGGGACATTGTTTAGAATATTGTTTTAATTATTTACATCAGATCTCAGGGTTCTCTTTTGTGTATATGACGCTGCGCTCTTCGATTAACATTAGCCGCCAGACCTATTTAGGTCACGTGAATTATACGCTGTTTTGCAGATCGCAATCTCCAGGCGGGACAAAACCAAGTTTTCTTCCGTAATAAGAAACGATATCTGTAACTTTAAGTCTTTAATCTTACTCCACTTGGGTCTCAAACTTCAGTCTACAGTCGTGAGAATGTACAATGCTGTACACCATCCTCTGGCTCCAATACTCAGAATTAGTATGCAAGGCTTTGGATAACACCAATTTCACAACGGTAAAGGGTGTTCCTAAATACATTCACCCAAATTAAGACACAAATTATTACTTAAAAGACCCCCCCCCCCCCGAAAACCACCATACACAACGACAACAAATCAAACCAACAACAAAAGAACACCACCACAACTAAAACAAACAAAAAACAAAAAACAAAACCCTGAATACATGTTAATCTGTGTACATAATTACTTTTAGAATGCAGAACATTGCATTTTTGGGCATTTGTATTTAAAAAAAACATTCGAGACAAAACTGTTATCGGAATCAAAATCGTATCTCTGCACAAAGCAGAGTGGAAATGTGTTTTTGGCAAGGTCGTGATTATTTCTGTGAACTGATACAAGTGCTTTATCCATGTGAGGACTTCCACTACAAGGCAATCATTTAAAAGATATTAATCCTTACTGCACCGCTTTTAAGACTGCCACTCCCGCATGATTTTAGAAATCGGTGTAGGATAGGGTTCATTTGATACATGTAACTGTGATAGCATGCACTCATACCCACAAACTTCACATTTCATTTCAACTTGATTTTCCTGCTTATATCCAATTAAGGTTCAAGCACGCTGCCCTGGGCACACCTCAGCTATATGCTCTCTCTAGGACAGTGATTATTTGTTAGTAGAGGTTAGTGAGAGAGAAGAGGGTGTAGTGGTCTTACACCTACCAATTGAGCCCCTAAGAACTCGCTCTGGGTTGGAGCTGGTACCGGGAACGATCTCAGTACCTACCAGCCTGTTGTCCGACGGCGTAGACTACTGCGCCGTCGAGGCTGGTTCCAACTTCACAACATTCCCTTCATCCCTCCTCATCAGCGTTATGCCCAAATTATTACAATCTGTGTATGTAACTGATGAGAGTATTCTAGAAAGTATTCTTACATAGTTTTGTGCTTTTCCCCCAGATACCTGGAAGAAATATCTGCCTAAAGCATCAGATGACACCATCAACGAGTTGCAGTGCCAGACATATCTTCGAGGGAATCAGCTGATCAGAATGATGCCCAGCTGTATTGCAATCAAGTAAATCAGTTTCCTAAATTAAGGATGGTGTTTCACATCAAACTATCATTGCAAATGTTAAATGCGCAGAAGTCCATATCATTGGCAAACGTCAGTTTTCCATTTGGAGCTTAAGTTGCTAGTGAATATATTGTCATGTCTCAACAGAAATCTGGCCGTCGTTGTAAAACAGTTACACTGAGAACATCGGTGGCAAATTATGCCAAATTCAAACATACATCTAAAGATGCTGAATGTGGTGAAGCTAATTCTATGACAACAGGATTACGAGGAAGAAAGAGACGACCAAATATAGGTAAAGATGTAGAAGCCATTAACATTAAGAAAAAAGAAATCGTTCATAAAGAAGCAAGTAAGTTGACGAAAGTAAACCCTGATGTTGAACCAGAAAGAGGCGCAGCAGTGCTTACTCGCTCAAAACGAAAAGTAAAATGTCCATTGAGGAAAGAATACATTCTATTCGAGAGCCCCAAAAAGTCAAAACCTGCTGTTGCTGAAGTTCTTGATGTTAATGAAACCAGACATGACTTGTCACTGGTGTCAAAAATATCTTTAAAACATCTTGTTGACCGTAACAGTTCAAAGAAGCTTAAAACTGCTGATGCTAATGGTGGGAAACTTCATAAAGTTGCTAATTCCAAAAGGTCTTTAAAACATTGTGTTGAAAGTAACAGTCCTAAAATTTCTAAAAGTGCTGATGTTAATGTGGAACTTCATGAAGTCACTAATTCAAAAATGTCTTTAAAACATCTTGTTGAAAGTAAATGTCCCAAGAAGTCTAAAGGTGTTGATGCTAACATTGTACACTTTGGAGAAGTTAATAATTCAAAAAGGTATTTAAGACATGTAAAAAGTAACATTCTAAATAAGCCTAAAAGAGCTGATGCTAATGTTGTGGAACTTCAAGAAGTTGCTAATTCCAAAAGGTCTTTAGAAGACCTAAAAAAGATATACATTAATGGTTCCGAGGACGATTCAGATATATGTAGTTTGTCGAAAACTGCATTTTGTTTTGGACTGAACCTTAAGGGAAAGGCAATAAAAAGGAAACTAAATAAAGACGCAGATACACAAACTAATGAGGACATTAACCAGCTTTTTTATTCTAAAGAACAACCATTACCAGAACAAAAAATCTGTAACAACAGTGTTTCCGAGCAAACACAAACTTGTAATGGGTCAGATGATAACACGAAATCGGAGATCACAAACAACAAGACTGAAGATTCAAAGCTATTCAGGTCACCCAAAACCACAATTTCAAAATCAGTACGCATGTCTAACTCAAATTCTTATGAAAATGCTTGTGTTGTGCAACTAGGTGGAAAAGCATTCTTACTTGATGCTCCATTAAGTCTTGGGCAGTTGACACCAGCCAAGCTCCTTACTGTGTTGTTGCCTTTCATAAAAGAAAAGTATATGTCAGTGAAAGAAATGTTAATCAAAGAAAATGTATCCACAGAGACAAAACAGGCTCCAGCAGAGAGTTCTTCACGAAGAAAGGAAGCGGTGAAAGAAATTGTAATCAACGAAAATGTATCCATAGAGACAAATAAGACTCCAAAAGAGAGTTGTTCTCCAGGAAAGGTACCATTGTCAGGTATTGAAGAATTAATTAAAGCCGCCAAGATGATTTCCACAAACAAGACTACAGCTTCTTCAAGGTATAAAGATCCTCTAGAATGCTATCTGACGTATCCTGTTCATTCTCCCCACAACGAGGTTTCCTATAAAACTGTGAGAATGTCAGACTTGCAGACACATGAACTTTCAAAAGCCGTGAGTTTGTGTAAGGCACAGAGTGTAAAAACAAAGACCCCAATAAAAGAGGTGAATTCCGCAACTATTTCAGTTGTCAATAAGCGTAAAACAATAAAGAAAGAGTCCAGCATGACATCCAGTCAAGTTAAGGGTTGTGAAAACAGACAACGCTCTTCAAAACCTATAAACAATATTATTAATACTGAATTGAAACAGCTTCGTGTTATGCCGGTCCAAGTGACGGATCCAAAGAACTGGCAGCAGTTTGTTGCTGTCAAATATCGATGTGAAAAATGTTCCAAATGTGGATGGGAATTCTCGAGTAGCAAAGAGCTGAAGCAACATTTTAGAAATGCTCACGTTGTGAAATTTCCTAGATCGTTTAAGTGTACAGACTGTGAGCAGGAGTTTGATACATGGAGTCTGGTTAAGGATCATCAACTTTTGGCTCACAAGATTGGCCAGGACTTGCTGAAGTCAAAGCCTTTAAAGAAAGTCGCATATGCTGAGAACAATGGTTGCAAATCTGACGATGATGTTGATGATAAGTTCGAACCGATGAAATCCCTCGACAAGTGTGATGAGTGTAAGCTGGCTTTTTCAAGTCCGGAACAGTTGAGTGATCACATGGTGCATTGTCACAGCAGCAAGGTGGTATTTTCAGACCTCATTCTGTGTGAACTTTGTGACGAAGCATTCATGTTAGTGACAGACTTTCTGGTACACAAAAGAGATGTTCACAATCTTCAACCCAGAATGTCAAGGTTTGGACCAAAGCCAACTCACCAGGCTGCGGATAGTACTACAGAAACCAAGATGGTTGTAGAATCTGAGAAAGGTGGATCCATTTCTAGTAAGATACGTGACTCCGCGGCGACCAGTAAAGATGACTGCATGTCACTTGAATCTGTTTCTAACAAGGTAGACAAACTTCCATCTTACAATCCTCAGTCAGTAGATGTCCAGAAGGTGGCAGCTAGCAGTATAGAACAAATAGATGTTAATGTTAGCACATCCGGCACTTGTGATGAGTTGGATAAGGACAATATTACAAACAACATTGGCGAAACTGTAAGAGAAAGTAATTTTTTATCTAAACCGAGCACCACCAATTCTGAAAGTAGTACCAAAGGTAATTTGTCAGTTAACAAGCAGTTATTGGACAGTCAGATATCTAAAGATACAACACGCGCTGGTGAACAGATTTCATGTAGCAATAATAATGAACAAGAAATTGAACTGTTTTATTGTGATGTTTGTGACAAACGAGTGCAAAATTTACACACACATATTCTTTTTCATACAGGTGAAAAACCATTCCTTTGTACAGGCTGTCGACATGCTTTCAGTTTCAAGGCTTGTTTAAACAATCACCTCAAACTGCATGCCAGAGGCTACATCCCCTTCGTTTGTCATGATTGTGGGAACCGGTTTACAAAGGAATCAGACTTTAGATGTCATACTGCTATTTGCTGTGCTCAACGTCACAGGTGTAAACTTTGCTCCAGAGTATTCACACGTGAAGAAGACTTGCAGATCCATTTGAAAGATCATGGAGTAGACCGACTAGAATATGATGTGAAACAAAATTCTAACCCAAACCAGCCAGAGGTAGAGAAAAAATGCGTGGAGAATGACTCCATGACATTGGATGAGATTGATGGTGTGTCAGTAGATCACTCATACGACACTTACACGAAGGTTAGCACACATCACAACTACTCGAAATCCAGCTCAAACAAATTCCAAGATCACTCGTTTTACAGGTGTAAAATTTGTGGCAAAGTCGGCACCAATCTTCGCACTCACTTGATGACTCACGCATCTGTAGCACTGGTTATGTGTAATGATTGCAACGAGAGATTTCAGACGATCCAGGGTTTCAATGATCACATGCTCACTCACAAGACCGAAGTGAATAAAACCGGAAAACCCATATCTTCGGAGAAAACTGGAAACTTGCACCATTGTGAATATTGTGATAAGAAATATATGAATAGACAGAGTCTTCTGCGTCATCGAGTGATACATACGGGTATTTTTCCCCACCTTTGTTTTATCTGTGGCAAGGGATTCATGTATCCTAGAGCGATGTACATTCATGTTAGAAAACACGAAGGGTATCACGATTGGGAGCCTGACACGGGTAAGCCACCTTCGAGAACTGTGACCGACAACCCCAACATCACTATGATAGAGTGCGGGTGTGATCAGTCCGATATTGTTGAACTTGAACAGAATTCAGATTCCAGCTTGCATGTTTGCTCTAATTGCAATTTGTCATTTAACAAGATCGTTGATTTGACCAGCCACACAATTTTTAAGTGTATAATATGTGGGAATGTTCATAGAAAAGAAACTGGGATTCTGGAACACATGAAGTTGCATTCGAAGGGACCGCACAATTGTGATGTGTGTAGTTCAACCTTCCAGACATACGATTCTCTCCTATCTCACCAGAAAGCTTACTCTCATTTCAAACATCAGTGTACTCAGTGCCCAAGAAGCTTTGTGTTCAAAAGTCGGCTTGACAAGCACCTGCTTACTCATTGTGAAATGAAGAATTACCAATGTGATGTGTGTTACAAATCTTACCGATACAGGGGAGATCTCGTCAGACACAAGCTGGTGCACGAAAATAAGGAAAGGCGTTTCAAATGTCAGATCTGCAAGAAAGGATATCACATTCGGTCACAGTTAAAGTCACATATCCAGTGGGTGCATCCAACGGCTGATGGTGACTCTAAATTGTACATGTGCACCGTGTGTGGAAAACAAAGTCCAAATTATAGTTCACTGAAATCTCATATTAAAATTCATAATGATAAGACGTTCAGTTGTGAAGTTTGTCATAAGCGTTTCCGTACAAAGGCAGACATAAAGTATCACATGAGAGTACACAGTGACGAAAAGCCATACAAGTGTACATTGTGTCCAAAGCAATACAAGGCCCCGAATGCCCTCAAATTGCATCAGCAGATACACACGGGGGTCAAGCCATACTCGTGTAAAATTTGTGGGAAACCTTTTGGCGAAGAGAACAAATTATATCTGCACATGCGAATTCATACAGGCGAGACTCCATACGAATGCAGTATGTGTGACAAGAGGTTCTCCCACAAGTCACAGCTCAACGACCACATGTCTGTCCATACGGGAAACAAGAAGTTTTCATGTGATATTTGTGATCGAACCTTCACCAAGCGTACAAACATGGAAGTGCATCGACGTATTCACACGGGGGAACGTCCGCTTGCCTGCAAATATTGTGACAAGCGTTTCAGAACACAAACACAGCGCAAAAAGCATGTCATAACGCACACAGGCGAAAAACCTTTCTCCTGCGATGTTTGCCCCGAGACGTTCATGTTCACAGAACAACTGCAGAAGCACTTAAAAGGCCACGATAGCCACGCTCCATACACGTGTAAGAAATGTCGGAAGGCTTTTGCGAAGAAGGACAACCTGGATAATCACTATGCGAGGCACAAGAAGGATGAGGAACTTGCTCGTCAAATTCAGCGCACAGAACTGCAGAAGAAGAAACTACGGAAATCGGGTATATCGGAAAACAACAGCTTTGCTTTTACGTCTACCGAGGATCAAGACAATCTGTCCGCCATTCAGTGTGGACCCTTGTTGTTCAATTGTGATAGCTGTGGTTGTCGCTTCCTTACTTCTATTGAGCTGAAGACTCACAAGAATACACATTTGTTGAGACCATTCCAGTGTGCTGTCTGTAGAGAAGCATTCACCAGTCCAGACTTGTTGTGCAGTCATCTGGCTGTTCACATGGACACCAGCAGTTACAACAATTCTAATGACCAACAGAGTGATGACATATCTCAGAGCAATATGGGTGACAAACCATTCACATGTGTGAACTGTTGTAAAAGTTTTCCAATAGAAAGTCTTCTGGTAGCTCATCAGAGGATTCATATTGATCAAGGGGATGAGACCAAGCAAGAAATATCCATCATCAACCAGATGTCTGTGTCCGATATTGATGGACAACACATTGATACCATTCAAAGTGGTGTCCCAGGATCGGTGGTTGTTGTAGAGTACACTGACAGTGATTTTCCAGGCAGCCAAGTCGTGAGTGATGGAGAGTGTTATACAGAGATCCCTCAAGAATCCATAATTATTGGACGTGGAGTGTCTGATTCAGACCAACAGCCCTACATAACCATTGAAGTACCTCCCGAGCATAATCAAAACATTAACCAGCTCATCTCACAAGCAACCGATTATTTAGACATACTTCATCAAACAGAAGAAACCATTTGAAGTGTGCTGTTTATTGAAGGAGATTGGGTAGGGAGAAAGAATAGTTTGACAAGTTAAACTATAGCTGTCAGTGAGGGGATGATATGTGCCAGGTTTTCAAGACGCATTCTGGCGTGTTTAAATGATAATCCTTTACTGACAATTAATAATAAATCATCAGCACATGTAAAGCACATGTACATGTATCTATAACTTATGTACAGGTATATATAACGCACAATTTAGTCCTCCCCGCTCCCCGATCCGCCACTTGCTGTGGAATTGGTTTCAAATGACTGTTTAAAACAGGTTTGACTACAGGCCTGTGCTCTGTATATGGGGAATTATTACTATGTACTGATGACCAAAAGAAAATATACCAAAAAATAGATCTTATATTTCAATGTTTAACCAAAACCAAGCATCGATAATGTTGATATGTCTCAATAGATACTGAATGAATGAATGAAAGAATGAATCTTTAACGACACCCCAGCACGAAAAAGGAAATATAAATAACACGATGAAAGAGCAATGAATGTTTTTATCAATGAAATTATTTTGAAATCGTAAACAATGGTTTTAAAGCTATGACTTTATTGTTTCTGCTACTGTAAGCATGTACTTGGTATACTTTCTTTTGGGCTTTGGTATATTAAAAAAAATTACTTTAATTGACTGTTCAACGTGGGTTTGACTGTACGGGCATTTACTTTGTAAATGAAATCTACCGAAGACTAAACGAAAGTACATCACACCATATCTATAATGTTTAACATATAAAAGGAAACCGTCTGCGGGAATGTATGTACGAAACTCTGTCCTGGACTTAGCGGGCGCCATAGCCCAGTGGTACAGTGCCCGCCTGATGCGCGGTCGGTCTAGGATCCAGGTGTAAAAGTAATAGAAGTCCGCAGGAAGCCAGGGCCTGAGCTTATAAAACTGTCAGTCGAGACTCGAGCTCTAATGACGTCATCTGAATGCAATTTATATGGCGTTACCATGACGTTAGATTGTCGAGACGCTGTTAGTCTGGAGTCTAGACTAAACGTTTTATAAGCATGGAACATGGTCCGAAACAAAGTATAAAACACTTGGATTGTTGGTCTATACGATGTACGCTGTGCTCATGACGGGTGCAACCGGTGGGACAGCATATGCCCGTATCTTTCACGAACACCTGATATCATGATTGGTTAGGCAGTGATTCATAAGTGCATGCTATCACATCTCTATACTGTGCTTATTTATCAAATCTGTCAGTTTTGTTGTTAGGATTTGCATAAATCACTTGGATATATTGCGGTTTTTCTTTCTTACATTTTCGCCAGGACGTTTAGGGGAATGTCCGAGTAACTCCATTTTTTTCAGGAATGGGAAGTTAAAGGATGTTCCCCGACTTAAAATACACCAGATCTTGTTAGTTATTTAATGCCATTTCTTAAATGTGATACTTTGAAATCAACAGTTTGTGCACGGGTACAGAATAATTGCTCCATTATCGAAAAATAATGAGTGCTGAGACAATAGGGTTACGTTTCATTCCGTAAATTTCACCCATTGTGTTTAGGTATTACAGGATTTGCATTCCTATCCGACTTGCGTTCTTTTAAGTTTGAAAAGGGTTGGTAGTAATTTTGAAACAAGTTATTTTAAATGTTACATTAAACAATGGATGTAGCACTGAGATCAAGTATAAAAAAGAAGAATAAAATAATGTTAAAATATTTGAAATGGTGGCTTGTAGGTACTGAGTTCTTACGCCATTATCAGTAGTAAAATCAGAAACATCGAGTTTATAAGGACTTATTTTTCTCATATAGCAGAAGTGTGCCCAGATCAGCATGTTTTAACATTAATTAAAAACAGAGTAAGAAAATAGTGTGGGCGGACTCCTGGGTCCACCTTTGTGTAGATGTAACCTACGTAAATGATAAAAGCACATACTGTCCATTCTGTGAGGGGAAAGATCAGTTGAATCGCGTTAGTGTCGAGATTGATCTTTCCCCTCACAGAATGGACAGTGTGAGGCTTTTACCCTACTTAAAACACAACAATGGTAAACACACGCACCTGTCCATTAAGTAAACAGTCGATTAAAATAATGGACGGTTTCAGAAAAATGTGTGTCAGTTTTAGTCCAATAACCCAGATAAAGTACAGTAATAATAAAGCGTTACGTCACAGCGGTGTTTTAAATGTAAAATTGATATTCTGAAATCATTTTGCTGTAAACAGGAAACTGAAATTGTATGTTTAATTTGCAATAGGCTACGAAGTTCTGAAGTTAGAGTAAGTCTTGTTGAATGAATATTTGTTTTTACAATTAAAATGTTGTTATCGTTCAAGGTTAATTTATACACAAAAAATTGTTAGCGTGTGTATATAGTTAACTCAATGTAATTATAACTATATCAATAGGTCAAAAAAAAAATTCTTTTTAGTTTTTTGTTTTATGTGCAAGCTGTAATAGCTGATGCCTGACTTAAGCGCAAGTTCTTATGTTCCCTGCCTTCACGTTCAAGACTAGCTCGGGTCCCCTCTAGCCCTTCTCTGTTATATAACTTGGCCCGGTCAAGGCTAGAGAGCGTTTAGTGTAATAGATTGAACATTTTCATCAACCAAATGGTTGTCGGCTACTATATCTAAAACAGATCAATCACTTATACGCTTGTTAGTCTATATGCATGCAATAAGACAGGCCAATGGAGAATAAAGGGCAAGGTGGGGCATTGATAATGAACAAATATGTCTGTGGGTGTAAAAGTTGAGCTGTTAAAGAACAAACAGTTGAAAGAAAATGTATGTTTGTTTTATTTAATGACGCCTCTAGGGCACATTGATTTATTAATCATCGGCTATTGGACGTCAAACATGATAATTCTGACATGTCTTTTAGAGGAAACCTGCT
>JAUUEI010582890.1:0-10771 GCA_032274625.1 Depressigyra globulus
GTAACTTTTGTTGTTTGTAAAAAAGGTAATTTATCAAATTAGCTGTTGCAATTAGCTATAGATTTAACAAATTGATTTAAAAGTACAAACCTGAAAATTTCCACAAGTGTAGACTTGTCCATTGTTGAGCAGAATGACGGTGTGGTGACTACCGGCTGCTATCTGGACAGCGGTGTTGGGGAGAGGAACCTTGGTTGGACACCCTCTGTAAGACACAAATAATAACCGTGAGATAAGGAATAATCAGTTAATGATAACTCAGCACTGGTTTATTAAGATGAGAACAAATCCTGGAAACTATTTTTATTACCAGTGTAATCTGGTGTTTGGCTAATCCATAAAAAATCAGGTGGAATTTAGCTCAGTCGGTTGAGCACTCATTTGAGATACTGTGATCGCAGGGCTGAACCTCCTCGTTCCCCACAACTGGTATATCAAAGTATGTACTGTCCGGTCTATGGGAAAGTGCATATAAAACTTGCCATACTTCACATTTTAAAACATTATTTAAAAAAATTAAATGAAAAATATTTTACTTAATCCAATTAAGATCAGTAATGCTTAGATGAATATTCAAATTTACCTGATATGTAAATCTCCTTGTCCAAGCTGACCCTGGTGATTGCTGCCGAACGTATACACATCTCCATTCTGCAGCAGAACAACTGAAAGTAACAAGTCAACATTAAAAACATATAACTTTAAAACATTTGTGCATGCAAAGAATGTTTTGTTTTTCTGTACTTTCAATGTCCTTATAGTCAATTAATGAAAAATTCTGATTAAATACATATGGTGTAGTGAAGCCATCAAGACTCAAATTTTACTCTTGGGGGGTGGGTGGTGGATGGGGGTGGGGGTGGGTGGGAGGTACATCCCCTATGAATACATTAGTGACCAAAGCCTTACCTGTGTGATGTTGACCACAGGCTATCTGAGACACAGGAATGTCTCCACTGCCAATGACCACCTCTGCAGGAAGAAGACTCACTAACTTGGTGTACTCTTTTTCCTGGTCTCCATCATCACCTTAAAATAAAACATCACTTTCAAAACAAAAAACTCAAATGAGGTTTGCAGTTTATTATAACATAAAAAAAATCAATATTAACTTGCAATGACTGATAAACTGCTATGATTTACAAACCCTAAATCTACTAGTTTTTAATACAGATTAAAATATCTGCTTTTAAAAAAAAAAAAAAAATATTTGTCAAATGTGTGTCGGTTTATAATAAATGTTTATCTAGAATAAAAATAATAACCTCTTTGTTTTTTCTCCTTAGCCAGTTTTTGCTGAGCTTTTCTCAGTTTGATTTGTTGTTGTTCGACTTTTCTACCGAGCTGTTCTATGTGTCTCACATCATGACGAGCTGCTGAAATAACAAAGTATTGGCGTGAATTATAATAAAATAACTTCCTTAAGGTTGTCAGTGTCTTGTATATCTTACTAACATTGATTTTTGCTCACAAAAGAAAATATTCCACTAATTAATGATGGTAATTACAAGTTGAATATATTGATTATTTTTTTTAAGATTGTATGTGAAAATGTATTGTTTATAAATATTAAGTAAAAAATACCTGATGATCTAGATAAATTATGATAATGCAACTTTGAGAAAGATGTCTATGGGTGTATATCTTTTGTGGTCTCATGAAAACAAATCCTAAAAACTATATACAGTCGAACTTGGTCTAACTGCCACCTGTACATAACGGTCACCTGCCTATAACAGCCACTTTTGTTAGGTCCCCGCAATGTATTTCCTGTTTTATTTTACCTGTATATAATGGTCACCTGTCTATAACGGCCACTTTTGTCAGGTCCCGTGGGTGACCGTTATATACAGGTTTGACTGTACATGTAATTGGCTTTGAATATAGTATGAAAATAAAAATCTAAATATTATTTTGAAATAAAAAAGATAAATATTGGATTATATAAAAATATTTCCTAAACCCTATAACACATAGCTGTATGAAACTCACAGATAAGAATATCCAGTGGTAAAATTTCCTTTCCTTTTGCGAACACCTCAAGAAGGCCCCTTTCATCAAATTCATCCAGGTCCAGTCTGTCTCCTCCACAGGAGCTGCACACTCCACACTGCACACAGCCAGCGTCTCCTACTCCACAGCCACATTGTCTGGGTAACAAACACACACAATAACAGTTTAATACACATAATGGAAATAGAGAATGCTAAACGAGTTACCTTATATTACGTGTGTTTTAATCATGAGTGATTGGTGTACGATCGAAAACAATAGTTGTAATATGAATGGTATGTTATGGGAATGAGTGTAATATTCTATTTATTACGTGTATCAGTATTTTTAAAAATGGAATATTCCCTCAAATAGAAGTAAACGAGTTGATGAAATGCACATGTAATGCTAGAAAAGATGATGTCTCTTACCAAAATGACATTATTTAACAAATCTACCAAAAGAATTTTTGTCTATCCATTGAAGTATGAACCGAGTAAGTAGCATGTACACCGTTTGAATGAATTGCTGTTGAGAATGAAATTATGACATCGTCATGACCTATCAAAATGTGTTTGTTACTATGTGGGATACAAAATATCTTGGAGGTATCTCCAACACCGCAGTGAAATAAAACAATAAGGGACACTTGCTGCTACCAGTCCATAAACTAATATTGGCATGGCATTTTTTATTTGCATCAACAAACTTTTTTTATGACAATGTGAAACTATTTTTTTCAAATAATACAGTTTACATTTGACAACATTTACCTGTTTGAAACTTTAATATTAATGTGTAAACTCTAAAAATGTAAACTGTGAAATACTCACGATCCTGGCTGTCTGTCAGGTTTTCCACTGTTAACACAACCAGAGCCGTATCCGGTACACTCCCCACACACAACACACACCATGCACTGGTCGTGTTTCCAACGGTGTTTACCTGCAAAAACACAAATACATCTCAGTCTACAAGGTACAGCAGGTAAGATATATACAGGGATTACAAATGAAATGCACAAATTAAGAACGCTTAAATTCAGGGAGTCCAAATTATCGTAGCGTGTGGGTTTTTTTTTATACCCATAATGCAATATAGTGTTAAAAATGTTAATTTTTGTGGTAATGTGTATTTAATAAATTTTTATTTAACAATGCACTCAACACATTGCATTTATAAGTAAAATGGCAAATGCCTTACATTTAAGCAGAAGACAATATTTCTAAATATAATGGACCGGAAATCTGTTCATGCATGTTTTTTTTATATTGGTAAAATTCTATAAATGTATTTCATTTACTTTCCAATGACTGCTGGTGTGTTGCGCATTAAGTGTTCACACTCAATGCAAAACAGTTCGGAAAACATCTGCATATAAACTGCTATGATCCACAGGGTTTATATTTTAAACTACATGTACTAGAAACAGTCACAGTACCAGGTGGACACAAAATCTCTTCCGTCTCAGCTTCCTCTTCCTCTTCAGCCATGTTCACGTTGTTACTTCCTGAAAAGTTAACGTTTGTTTTAGTTAACAGACAACCAAAGCATAGTTATCGGCTATTTCGATGTCAAACATTTGCTTATTTGCAGTTGCCATTTTACATGCACTTTCACAAACAGGACAACATATCCCCAGAGCAATAAAGTGACAGGGCCCAGCTGCCTTATCTATCAGATAAGCGTCTTCATGTGTGTTAGAGCCTTAACAGTGTGAGCTTACTTTCAGTCAACCAGATATAGGTAGATATATTTCTTCTCAATTGGTGTTAAAAAATAGTTAATTCATACAATTATGGATCTAATTTTACTATTTCTTCCATATACAAAGTGATTAAGTTTAAGTCATCCATGTTTTCAACTCGTGAGATGTGTATGCCCTGTACCACAAATGTCAAATGTAAGGTCAGAGGAAACCTGCTACATTTTGACATTAGTGGCAAGGGATCTTTTACATGCACTTTCCCATAGACCGGACAGTACATACAACAGTCTTTGGTATACCAGTCATGACTGGGTGGAACAGCAAAAAACCCTCAATTAATGGGTCCACCAAAGATGTTCACTTCTGTGACTGCGGCAACACAGGTGAGCAATCCACAGACTGAGCTAATCCTGTCCTTAATTCCTATGTTACATCTACAAAACTGACCTTCTCTTGTAGCCCCGGGATTGTAGTCACGGCCACACTGTCCCTTGTTGTTGATACCGTACGAATAGATCTGTCCTTTGCTGCTCAGAGCAATGGCATGAGCTTTACCAAGAGCTATCTGTGTCACACTCACATCTTTCAGCTCAGTGACCTGGCCTGAAATATTAGAAATATGGCTATTAGAAGGAATTTTCTCAATTATGGTTTATCAATATAAAAAGTAATAAACAGAATACTATATTCACTCCCGTTACAACTCATGTTTTTCAATCATTGTAATATAAACAGTCTCTCGTGGGAACATGTTTAGAATTCTCTATAAATTCAATTTATTCCACTAGTCTATACAAATGATAGAAGAGGATTACATCTATTTAGGGGAACCACTGTGATGATCATCTTGCAAAGAATAACAAACAAACAAGTTAATGAGTTTAAATTTTAAAAATATTGTCCAAGTTACCTATTTATTTTTTCTATCAACATTCAGTCAAATTATAAGAGAATTATTAAAAAGAAAAGATTTTTCAAGCAATATAATAATGAGAAAATGGAGATCACCAACCCAAAACTTATTAAATTTATACTGACACACTCAAAAAATCATTCTGGATATGCATCAATTGTTAGAACTAACTAAGCTTTTTCTTTTTTCTGGAACAGCCGTAAGTACAGCATGTTGACAAAGTTGTTACCTGTAGTATGATCACAATGATAGGTGTCCTTCCCAAACATGTACACCTCCCCATCCTTGCTGACGAGAGCACTGCTGCCACTGTTACACGCTGCATATATCACAGTCTTCGAGTCGAGACGAATCATCTTCTTTGGCTTAACAGGCTTCGGTTGTCGACGAGCTTTGGCTGTTAATGACAAAATACAATAAGTTAAAACAGTCAAATCTGTCGTAAGAGGCCATAGTTTTATTCTCCTAAATCGTATAATGCAGTATAAATTGAACTGTTATAAGCAGCCAAGTCACTATCAAAAACAAACATTTGATGACTGTATATTAAGTTGGGTAAACAAATTTCAATATAACAATTATCAGTTTCTGTTTCTAACATTTTCTTCAAAACCATTAAATTTGCCCGATCAGAATTTATTAAAATAAGTGAATCTGTCCGGAAACATGAATTTCATTAAATATTTATGTATAAAACCTTATGAAATATTAAAATAACCATGTCAGTCAAATAATCACAGTACAGAGATTTATCCAATATTTTTCAACAGGGTGCCTTGGCTGAAGGGATTGGGAAAATTAGCATAATTTTGAATTTGTTCAGGTAAATTAATATATTTGTGATGTAATTAATATAAATAATTGGAAGAAATTTGGAATTTTTAGAGCCACATTGTTTTGGGAAAGGGCTCAGAGAACACCTGGATAAACACCTATAGAATATAAATAGGCTATGAAGTCATTAAACAAAGTCTTCTACAGTTCTTTTTTTCTCATTCATCAAACATCCCTATCATTTACTGAGAGAATACTTACACACACTGGCATCACCATCCTCCCCTCGTCTGGAGGTTCCCACAAAGAAAACACTTCCATCTTCAGACACCATCAACGCATGCTGTCCATCATGGCCCATTGCTATCTGAGCGATCTTGGGGGATTTCGTTATAGCCAGCTCGGCCCATTTCCCTGGAGGTGGACCGCCTTGTTTCACACCAAGAGAAGCAGCTTTCCCAGTGTACAAAACCTTCAAAATATATTAATCATCAATAATTTCACATCTTTATGCAAAGAAAAACAAGCACTGATTCTTGCCAAGATATGGAGCAAACGTTGGATTAATGTACAATAAATTATTAGTCTTACTGAAGTAAAAACAGAGTTGTAATGTATTTCTATGGTTTGAGACTAGCATCGACATTTAACATTAGAGAATTGGAGATACACATCTTCATGCGGCATACGTTCTTTGATTTCTATACCTACAGTGCTGAGGCCATGTTATTGTTTTATTTCTGTTTTGTTTCCAGTTCACAACAAGACACCTGTAGTTCACATCATATCAAAATACAACAACCATTAAAGAGGTCTAAGTATACAGGGGACATATCCCAGTACTGGCTCCAACTCAGAGTAAGTTTGTAAGGGATCAATGGGTAAACGGAAGGCTACTACACCCTTTCTCTCTCACTAACACTCTCACTAACATTTTAATATTAACCAATGTCCTAGACCTGTAGACAGTGAAGATAGCTGAAGTGTGTGCCCATGACAGCATGCTTGAACCTTGATGGATATAAGCATGAAAATAAAGTTGAAATGAAATGATCCTGATATTCTTACATGGACCAAATATATATTAAAAACAATTTAAGTTAGAAAAAACAGAATAACAGTAAATTATTAGTCATTCTGAAAATGATGTTCTTTCATGTTGACTTATGACAGGACAATTCAAACTTGCTTATTAATTGAAACAAATGTCTGTTATTAAGTTATTAAAGTTTATAATTATTAAAGTTTTTGAAGTTTTAACCAGATAATTACCTTTCCTCCTACAGTTTTCACAAGGCCAAAATCTTTCCCTGTCAGAATTGAGCTGGTGTCCTCATCAAACCCGGTGTCTGCAAAATACATTAGAATAATAATTTAGATACTCACTCACCCCAAAGATAAATCAGCATAGAACTTTCAAATAACAAGTGACGTCATATAAATTTCAAAACAGATATGACGTAATTAAAAAAGACGCTTGTAGTTCCCGTCCAGATTGCACGTGTGCTAATATAGATTATTTTATTGCACAGTTTTTGATGTTTGTATTACTATAAAGGTAATAAAAAATTGTTTAGAAATAAGGGAAGGGAAGAACAGTACATGGTTCAGATGGATTACATGCAAGTTTCTGTTATCCAGACATGACACAGAGGTATAATGTAAGAATTCTGTGAATCAAAAGGACAGCCAAGAGAAAGTTATTCAAGGAAAAGGAGTATTTTGTTGTTTTTGTCTGTACAAATGTGTGTTGTCAAGTTAGTGTACAGTGTTCGTATTGTAAGTAGCTTGAAAGAATGTCTCTACAAGCTCAGTTTCCAACCAGTACACCATGACTGGTATACCAAAAACTGTGATCTGCACTGTTTTGTCTGTGGAAATGCGCATATGAAAGAACATTGTTGATTTTTCATGAGAAGTAGCTCGTGGTGTTGCATCAGCAGGTTTCCTCTTGCAGTATCTTTGTGATCCTTAACCATACGTCCAACACCAATATAACAGTAACTATAAAATGTGTCGATGTGTTGTTAAATAAAACACTCTTTCTATCTATAGCTGATTTGGTAACACACTGGACTCTTATATAAGAGTCTCTAATGAAGGTTAGGTTATTAATAATAATCAAATATATCAAAATTCTATAGACAAATGATTTGTGAATGCTTTACAACATGTGTAATACCCCGGTACCACGATTATGATACTACTGAGGACCCATCTGGCAGTAATTGCAATACTTACTGATGGGTCTCCTATCAGTATCCATATCAAATGAGGTTGATCCAAACATATCCATACACCGTCTGGTGAGCTTGAGAGGAATCTCACTTAACATGGGCATCGGTGACCTGTCAAGGCCAAACGTCCTCACAACAAAAGTGTCCATCTGAAATAACGGACCAGATTAAAGCAAGTGAGAACAGTCTCAATGAAATTAATAAAAAAAACGTTCCTCTAAATTTACTATTATTAACCAATGCTCTTCTTTCTATTCTTTTAATCAATAATTGCTTAAATAAGTGACAACTTTAAATGTTCAAAATACATATTTAAAACAAAGTATTGTCTTGCTAAATTCGTAAAAATACATTCAGTGGAAATGTTATTTAACATTCATTGAGTAACTACTAATTTTAAAGACATTAAGAAACACCGACAATCACAGCGTTTAAGCAGAAGGAAATTTTTTCATGGACATTTTTTAAAACATTGAAACTGTATAGCTATCAACACCTGTACGCATTGTACCATATTTTGGTAATGTAAATCACAAATGGGAAATAGCTAGTTTCAGAACAAAGGAATCATATTTACATCTTGAGCAGGTGCTATCTGTCCAATGTTCACTCCATCACTGAAGAGAACTCCAGTTACAGACCCTAAAAGTCAATAAGCAGACAAATTAGTAAAAGCAAAACATGTTACTAATACATTTAAACCTATTGGGCAGAATTTACAAAGCCTGTTTTAGCTAATTTGCTGGTGCTTAAGCATTGTAAATGTATACATGTAGTAACTAGTCACACGCGTTTAAGAGAAAAAGAAAAAAAAATTGGCATCCATAACATTGTTTAAATAATCCAAAATATTAGCCCAATCATAGTGCGTGTGTTAAACATTAGATTTCACCACAAGAGAATAAATGCAAAATATGTAGAAAATTAAAGAGATTTGGTATCTGAAAATGTGTATTTATCTGTATAATAAACAGATGTCTTATAGCGCTTCTAGAATATGGCAACACCATTCTCATGGCTAGTGCCTTTTCACTGTTGGGCTAGTTATTTATCACTATGGTCATGCCTGATGACTAGTAAATAAAAGATGTCTTCATTAATATCTGTATTTATAAACAAAAGTAAGGCTGGTGGATTATTGAAAATCACTGATCCCATTCCTAGTGGATATTTTGAATATTCTATACACCCTGTATTGTCTAATAGTTAACATTCAGCCCTCAAAATTTGGGTCATCTTCCTACAACATTTCGTAAAATTAATAGCAAAGAGTATGTTAAAAATGTGGCTGCAAATCAATATTACAACAGCTTTTTGCATCAGCATTGCTGATTGTCATACCAAATTTGAGGGCTGAACCTGTATGCAGCAAATAACAAAGATATTTAGCACATGAAGTTAAATGAAATTATCAAGGAATGATCAATACGATATACAACTCCTTTTTTAAATGGAATCATGTGTAGGCATTTCTTTTAATAACTTCAAAGTTTAGGTATATAAGATAAACATTGTCCTTAAAAAACATAAGATTTTTACCATCAAATTCAAATGCATTTTCAAGTTCCAGAGTGTCTGTGTTTACAACACAAAGATTGACAGCGCTGTTGTCACTCCGGCACAAGAGTTTTCCCTGCAAGTAGACAAATATTTGTTTTAAACAATCAATCAGAAATAATTATCTCAAATCAAATACGCTACAAAGAAATCTAAACTGATGTCTGTATGATCAAAACTTTTTTTATCTTTCCTAAAGTTAAACGAACGCTAACATAATATTGCCTCAACCTGGATTTGTTTTGTATCAATAGGGAAATCCTAATAAAACCATTAGATTAAAAAACATATCAAATAATGTGGTCTATAAACATATGAATGACGTCGAAATAGCCAGTGCTAAATAAAACATTTTTTTGCTTTTTTTCTACCAGAGCTACATCCCACCACTCAAATATTAAAGACATTACAGGGAAATACGAATTTGTTAACACAATGCTAATCAACTTGTAACATGCAAATATGGACAACATATTACAGTAATATCAAACAGGGAACTTACTCCAGCAAAAGCCAACCACACTTTCAGAGGGAAGTCATCTTTGTGGTTGTAAATGTGACCCTGTAAAAAAATTAAAAAAAAAATTACAGCACTATTTCACTAACTAAAAATAGCCCTATTAAAGTTAATTGCACTCAATCATTATAATTCATACAATAGTAACAACATGACATACTCAACAATTTACTTTAAAAATTATTGTTACAAAATTTCGATAAAAAAATCTCCTGATAAGTAATTTGTACCCAACAATTAACACCTGTGTTTAAATATTATAATTTTTTATAGTTATAGTACAATAAACAAAAAACTATTCATTAAGCATGTTTATAGCCAACAGACAATTGCTTTGGTTAGTAGGTCATATTTTACTGGCTTCAACAGTGCAGTTGTTAAGCTGTCGGGACTACAGATTGGTAGCTACTGGGTTCACATCTCGGTACCGGCTCCAACCCAGAGCAAGCTTTTAAGAGCTCAATGGGTAGGTGTAAGGCCACTACACCTTGTCTCTTACTAGCACTCTTACTAACGATTAAAAATTAACCACCGTCATGGACAGACATCCCACATAGCTGAGGTGCCCAATACAACATGCTTGAACCTTCATCGGATATGAGCATGAAAATAAAGCTGAAATAAAATGTTATTTTTTGCTGGAGGGTTTGACAAATCCTTTTGCCCTCAGTTCCAGTTAGTGAAGCTTTGGTCTGGACTATTGGAAATTATCCACTGTCATTATACCCAGGACACTACAAAGATTTTGTGAGGGCTAGAAACTTTCTCAAACACACTACGTCATTATAGGATCAATATATAAATACCTTTACAGTTCCTCCAAAACCTGATCCTACTTTGAAAAGCCCCTTCTTGTTTAGCAGATACAAATGGCGTCCATCACTGGCCACAGCACTTTCTTCCATTGTACTCGAGTCTGACGGGAAAACATTTTCCGTTACACAAAATTAACTGGTAATAAATTGGTGTGTCTCATTATATATTCATTTCTACAAAAAAGTAAAGTTTGTTTTATTTAATGACGCCTCTAGAGCACATTGATTTTATTTAATCATCGGCTATTGGACGTCAAA
>JAUUEI010583445.1:0-10758 GCA_032274625.1 Depressigyra globulus
ATTGTTCAGCTTTAGCCTCAGATAGCACTTTAATCGACTTGGCGGAGTAGTCTTCAACGGACGTTAAAGAGTTAAACCATTGGTTTGCTGCTTGTAGTAGCTTAAGCAGTTTCTTTCGTTTCATAGAGCCTCCTGAAAGGTGATTGATGGGTTATGTTGACTTAGCCATTGTCATTATCGAATTCGTTAAATTTTACGTTTACCTTAAACCATTGTTGTTGGTTATAAATTACTCTCCATGTGCCATCGTCTTCTAATGTGTATTGTCGAATTAACGGGTCTGTTGTGGAAGAGAAGTAACCATCATCAATAGCTGCTTGGATAGCTGCTTTTCTAAATTTTTTCCAGACCTCATCATATAGAGTTTCTATCTCTTTAAAGGATTTACCTACCAACATTGCTAGAGAGGCAATTACACATCCTGCCTCGGTCTCCTGTCTAACATGTTTCATTCGTAATTTAGTTTCTTTTTGAGGTAGCTTAGGTGGATTTCTGGTAACGGTAAGGATGTTCGTTATAGGGATAAATTCATGTGTACTAACTAAATACTGCACATCCGTAGTCAGTACTCCTGTTAACCATTCCCCATCCCAACAAACTGAACCATTGTCTGATATATAACCTACTTCACCTTCCGGTAATGATCCAAATTGTCCATCTGGATGAGGAATAAATGATTTCTTAAATACATGCATAATCCCATCAGTAATCGTAAATGATGCGATAACATTCTGACCTCTAGGATAACCATCTTGGTTATCTTCCTCCGACTCTTCTAGTAATACTTGTTCAATCTGCCATCCTTCTATTTTAGTCATTTTCAAACCTCCTTTAGTCGTTTAAGCTGGTGTTGGCATAGATGAATTATTTTCTCGTAGTCCAACTGACGATTTTCTGCTTGTTTCTCGTGGGTATTCCCTTTACGGCGTAAGATACGTTTAATTATGTCTGCATCCCACGGATCTAATCTGTATTCTTCCCAAATGTCCCAGGGTTGGATTCTATATTGGGCATAGTCAGAATCGCCTACATTGTAGCTTGATGAATCTATAGTCATGAGTATTCCTTAATTTTGAGTTTCTTTGAGCCAAGCAATAATCCTCTTTATTGTCTTAGCTGATGTACTAGATTTTCCTTTTTTGGTAGTAGCAAGAACAGGTAATTTCAGAATATCGTAAAGCAATATTCTTACCTGCTTACCTGAATTGGGGTTGAAGGTTTCATTAAATTCATTGTGAGTTGCTACCCTTGTTTTAAGGTTTTTATTTTTATTGGTAGCAGCAATCCTGTTTAGAATCTCCCTCAAATAAGCTATAGCGGGAAATGTCTGGATTTCTCTTTTTGCTTCTTTATTTATTTTCTTTAATCTTTTAGTAAGCTTCTTTATGTAAGATTTATCCAGACAGAAACCTACTAATTCTGCTTGGATAATATGGGGTAATGCCTTTAGTAATACCTCATTATAGACAGTGAGTTGTTTCTCTTTCTTGGCTTGTTTCCTACGTTTTTTATATAACCATAAAGTACCAATGCAATCCTGAACATTATATTTGAGGACTACTTCTCTTGGATGAACCGTAATGTCTGTTACATCTATTGCGTACTCTCCCAATAACTCCTGTACGTTTGGTTTAAGCCCCAGTTTAGCTCTATAAGTACTGTTTATACATACATACAGCATTAACATGGAATCCTCCGCTGTACGAGTCAGCTCTTGGATACCTGTGACCATTCCTTTAATGTCAGTAGTACTGTCCATAAACAGTACATAAACTAACACCTTTAAATCATAGGTTGCTCCATGCCAAATTATCCGACCTTTAAAGTTCATTAAGAAGGTCTTTAACAGTGCTCTTATTAGCTCAGCTTTATAGGTAGAGTGACCAAGATCAACAGCAAATCCAATTGCCTTACGAGTAGTCCATGCAAAGGAAATAGTACCTATTCCTGCTTTCCACCATAGTAAAGAGAATGCCTCTATATCAGCAGATATGAGCTTTTTAGTAGAGAGAAAATTTAACCACTTCTTTATGTTAGCCACTGACTTAGGGTATTTCTCAACCTTCATTAAATAATCAGATTGAAAGTGAGGTAATCCATAGAGAGTTTTATTTATAGCCTTACATGCTCTTCTAATATTCCCTTTTGTGTCTGGATTAAAGTAGCTAGTAGCATGGTTAGGTAAATAGACACAACTGATGTTGTTCATCTCTTCTACTTGTCTAACCAGTCCTATAGAGCCTGTAGGGGTGTGAGTAGGGCATAGTTTCTTAAATAGATTACCGTCAGTTACTGTCAGAACCATTGGTTTAAATGCAGTAATAAGTTTGGATATTTGTAAAAGTAACTCTTTGGCATCAACTACTTTTAAGGTTGATCCATCATAAGCACAGTCTACTAATATTACTCTTTCTTTATCTATGTTTATTTTATTCAGATAATTCTCTTCTACTACTTCAAGATTAAATAAATCTCCTTTAGTAAGAAATATTAATTCGTATTTTTTAGAAGGTTTATAAACTAAAATATCCATTTCAGTCCTTAATTATGTGTAAATCCTATAGGAGAAGTCCTATCTGATTGTGGTATAATGCTTTGGTTAGTATGTAATGTTCTAATAAATGAACGTGTATTTTGGATTTCTGAAAGTTTTTCAAATGCTTTACAATTGAATAGTTTAGTACTCGGAAACTGTTTATCTGGTGTGTTAGTATCTGCAATATACAATAAGCCTCTAATACAAGACCGTGTATCAACACACTCATTAAATACAATATCTAATAGTTTATTTACTAATTTGTATTCTTTTAGAAGAGGCTTAATCTTTTTTTTTATCTCTTTTTCTAGTTTAACCAATGCATCATTATTATATTCATTAATTCCTTTGAACCATTGGTGTGTTGCCATAAATAATGTTAGATTAATATTAGTTTCATATTTAAGTAGAGATACCATAGGTTTTGTGTTTATAGTAATCATGAATCTCTCAGGTAGTTCCTCCTCTATTTCTTTGGTAATATGTAGATTACAAAACTCTTCAAATAGACTTATAAAATACATATCAGTAGCTAGATATTTTAGTTCTGCTATATTCATTGGCTTATTGCCTACACTGAACCTACGCCCTATTTTGGACATAGAAATATTGTTTATTAACGTAAACATAATAAAAGCTCTCTCCTTAAATCTTATGTAATTTATTAATGAATGTACGAGTAGTATAAAGCTCTAATACTTTTTTTATGCGTTTGTTTACTATGCACATATCTTTATCTGTTTCATCCAGTTCTGGGATATTATTAATTTCTAATAATCCAATATCTAATTCAAAGAATTCATTTAGATCTAGTTCTGGTAATAGTTCTTTTAAATCTTCTGGGGTATAAGCCAAATCCAAGACTAGATCAATAAGGTTCTTTAATTCCAAATGTGTAGTTTGGATTTTATCTAGCTTATCAATTATTTTATTAGTTATTTTCTTGGCTACTTTATTACCTTCTTTCTGTAAATCGAATACGGCTGCATCGGCTGTAATATTTACTCGTCCCATAACAGGTGTACTTTTAATCATACTTTCTAGGATAATAGATGTAGTAAGTGGTTTTGTAACATCTTTATTTTCATTATCTATATATAGAACATTTATATCTGAATTAAACTCTATATAAAGTACCCTATGAAACTCAGCTCCCTTTATAAGCTTATTTTCTATTAATGCTTTGGTTTTTTTATTATTTAGTAAATTCTGTAATAGCTCATAATAAGCTTGAGATAATGCTCTTCGGGTATAGATTTCAAAACATACATCTTCGATAGCTTCATCTATAAAAGGCGTATATGTACCTTTTACGATCTTTTTAACACTTAACATTCAGTTTCCTCCTGTTGAACTAATATGTACTGTTTTCTGGTTCTTAAAAGCTTTAAAATCAGGTGCATCTACACCTACCCATATAGTTGGGAATTTTGGCTTGAACTTAGTAAAGCACTGCATATCGCTGAAAATAACGAGTAACTTAGGGGGAGATTTACGCAGATAGTTGAACACTGGTAGCATGTCTGTACCACCGCCTCCTTTAAACTTAATTTTCTTTCTCAGAACATCTCCTCTATGAATAGTAATGGTTTCTCGAATGTCTGTATCAAAGCAGATTATCTCTGTCTTATCTGGTTGTAATGAATTCAAGATACTGGTCATTTCAGTTAGGTATTGGTTTAATTCTTGTTGTCTTACTGAACAGGATGTATCCACTGCAATTGTACAATTATCTAATCCTGAGCCTCCTAAAGAGGGTACAAAGAACTTCTTGCTGAACCGAGGATCAGGCTTATTCCAATCGTAATCTCGCTTAATACTGCTGTTTAAATGCCTTTTAAGGATAGTTCTCCAAGAAGCCTTTGGTTTATTCATACCTAAAATATCTCGGTATAAATACTCTGGTATTGGATCTCCTGCCTTAGCAGCTTCTTTTACCAAACTGGTTAGCATCAGCTGAGTCGTTTCTAAGGTTAATACAGCTTCACTGTCATCAGACCCTGGTAAGGTATCTCCAAAGACTTTTTGCATTGCTTCTATGAACTTAGCCAAGGTATCAGGAAGATCCTTTTTGACTCGCATCAATCTTTTAAAAACACTATCCACACTATCAGTTTGGATATTTGAACCTGTAGCTATACCCCTTAACCAGCTAGGAAAGGATCTTCTACTACTAGGACGTGTGAACAATGTCCCAAGTATAGTTGCAGCCAAGTCATATACAGGTTGATCTTCTTCTTTGATGTCAACTAGTCTTTCGGATATTCGATGGGCTATTTTCCAAGCATGGTTTAAAAGACACTCTTTACGATCTATAGGCTTCATATCTAGCCATTTATTAGGATTAATTACTAGATAACCAAAACAGGATGTACTGGATACAACAGCAGAATTAAAGATAATAGGCATACTGGACAATATTCCCGCATAGAACGGGCTTTCTGTAATTATAATATTTGATAGTGTGTTGTCTAGAATGTTCTGTGCACGTTTACACTTTTTGTTTGGAACCAACTGGAATATATTAATTTGTTCTGTTTGGTTACTCATTATTTGCCTCTTTATTAAATATTGCTGCAAGGGTTCTTACATCTGTATAAATTTCTTCAATACTATAAATAGCTTGGTAAGAATTAATCCCCATTGTGGGATGAAGTTTATTGTCTTTAATCTTAGTTTTGTAGAGAATTGCAGGTGTATTAGGAATTCTCACAGAAAATAATAAAAGTTCATTTCGCTCCAATGTTTCTGCCCATAACTCCTGAATTTTGGAATACTCCGAATTTGAAATTAACTTATCAATAACAAATCCTGTATTGGTAACTTTGCTATCTCCCAAAGTCGTAACTATCTGTCTTATTTGGATTAAAAGTTTTTCTGCTATTAACTTAGCCAGTTCTTTCGTTGTATCTGCTAGATTCTGTTCTAGCTCACTAATTGTTGGTTTATCCATTATCTGAATCCTCAGTATCACTTACATTTAATAAATGAGCATTCTGTACATGCCATTTGCTGATTGTTGGATGATTTAAAAGAACTGTGTTATGAGCTACAACTTCTTTCATGAATAAGACTTGACTGTCTTTAGGTAGTTGTAAAGCAATCCGGAGTATCTTGTTCATTTTCTTTGGTTTATTCTTAGCCAATGTAATTAACTTCTTGTTAAAGTAAAATATCTTACTGGCTTCTGTTGGGATTTTTATGGTATCCCCATGTTTCAGAATATCCTTATCTGTGGGTAATGTTGCTACATGCTCATGATAAGCCAAGAGGTCTACAGTTACGCTCCTTCCAAGAACTGCACTGATTCTATGGAGATCTACCATTCCATCCTGATAGATCTTCTGTGAAGCCATCTCAAGCGTTCTAGGACATGCAAAGGACATATCTGTACTTTCTGCTTCTAAATCCAACGTGTGAATGTTATCTGGGTTATTTTCGATGTATCTGAGTACCGTTGGATGAATATTATTATCCTCTCCCCATTTCACCCATGCCTTAGCATCAGCTCGAATATTATAAATGCTAAATCTTGAGATCAAAGCTGTGGATAATTCGTAAGCTACAGCTCCATCATCAATACCGTTTCCAGCAGCGATAATAGCGCAATCTGGATGTAAATGATGTTCGTTTACCATTCTATCCAGAATGATCTTATAAGCTGCTACAGCCACTGTAGGAGGAGCTGCAAGCAACTCGTCCATAACCAATAGGAATCCATCGTATCCCTTCGGTACACTGTCTTGATCCTTTAATGGAAAGATTGCTGGTGCTGCAATCTGTGTTCTTCCATCTTTCTCATAGATCATCCCCTTAATATCAATTGGATCGAACTGAGCCAACCTAATATCAATAACAAAACGATTCTGGTTCTTTGCTAGTTGATTGATCATTGCTGATTTGGCTATTCCTGGTGGTCCAATCAAAAGAGGAACGTGACCAATCTCTATATCTTTTTGAAGAATAGCTGGAAGTGAATTTAGGTTTGTAATGTTTAACATTTGTTCATTTACCTCAAGATTAAAAATTAATAGATGTATAAAAAAAGCCCAAAAACACGAAGTTCCGTTTCTGGGCTTATATTAGATATAAAATGAAATATACCCCTATAGAAACCCTGTTGGCTCTATAGAGGTATTGGTTAAGTTATTGCTTATTGGTGTATAAAATGCACAATATAATAAAGTATAGCTAAATAGTTATAATACCCATATTGGGATGTAACGGCTTAACACACCGAATATAGCCCATTTATAGGGTAATTTAGGGTACTTGGAACCCACTCCCGAATATGACTCTTAGGATACCCTGACAGGTAGGTTTCAATCCAATGATTAACAAAGCCTGATGACTGTAATACCTCTAAAGATTCCTTATAGATCTCACAGACTCTACTTGTAAATACTGGATGAACTAAGAAATTATCATGAATAGTTAATATCTTAATGTCCTCAGCTCTACACTTATTAACTACACATCTAGCTACAAAAGCATCGGCAGTATGGGTAAAATTAGCTAATAATGACTTATTATCTCTAGCCTTCTTTCTTCCTATTGTGGTGAATGTAGTCTTTACACTCAATGCAGTAGGAGCCTTATAAGGATCTTTAACAAATCTATCGGATATATCTAGGTTTAAATCAACTGTACTAGGTACTCTATTGGGAACATGTACAAAATGACCATCTACTGCAAACCAATCACAGTAGGTTACGTCTTCTCTCCATGTATACCGTATAAAGCTACAAAGACGCATTACATCAGGGAATAACTCATTAAGCACTATCATGAATACTTTGTATTCTCCTGGTTCACAGAATATATCCCTAGGCTGTTTAATACTGTCATAGAATGCTGTCATAACAGCTGTTTTGACCTTCTTACGGGTTATATCTTCTCGCATAGGAGTTCCATAGATAACCTTAAACTTCGTCTTCATAGCCTCATACACGACCTTATAAGGGTCATAGCACTTACCTTCTGTATAAATAGCATTAGTGGCTCTCATTCCGTTATAGTCATTGGCTAATACGCTTAACATCTGTAGTCCTGATGCTGTTGCATCTACTCCTACCAGATGATTTACCTTCTGCCCTGCCATATGAGTTTGAATTGCTTTAACGGCTTTGAGAGCCATATAAGGCTTCTCAGCTTTCAATGCTTCATTAACGTCTATGTACTTTGGATTATCGTTAACCCATTGAATCCTTTCTTCAAATAGGAGTTTGTCATGTCCATAATGATTAGCTAGATCTATCTTTACCCAATCCAGTGGTCTTATTTGATGTATGTTGGTTATGTTCATCGGTATCACTCTCCGTATGAGCCTTGGTGTTTCTAAGGCGTATTAGTACTAATTCTATAGCGAATGTTTCATAGATATCCTGTTCTAATCCTTCTCCCCATACAGGCTTACCCACTTCGTCATAAACTGTTTGAAACCATGATGGTACAGTTATCCCTAACTGGTTGTATTTTCTCATTCTTCTATAAATGAAGTTCTTCATCTGTTGTTTTGTAATATCATTTTTCATTATCTTCTTACCTCAATATGTGTATACGGTTACTCTGTTATCCAGAATACTTTGAATTACCTTCTTTACTTCGATCCAATCTAACTCTCCTGCACCTACTCCGGGTCTATTAAGAGCTACATTCTCCAACTGGTATTTCTCTATTACATCCATCAGTTCATAGGCTGATCTTGCAATAATGGTTAGATCTGCTATTGCAGCCCAGCCAGGGAATGTTTGTGCTCCTTTAAAGAGTTCTCTCTTATGGCTCACTATATTAAGTCCATCTTTCTGATAAACCCCAAATACTGGCTTTACAGGGAAATTAAATATCTTTCTTCCTGTTACATTGCTGTGATAGATAAGACCCACATGGTTTCCATTGGTCTGTAGATGCTTTCCTAATAACCTGTCTAATACTGGTATTTTCTCACATGCTTGCTTGGCTATACCTCTACCCATTACAGCTCTTCCATTACCTTTGACAAAACCATTAGTAGTTATAGCCAAAGCATCAAACTCTTGATCCCATATATTTCCTTTTTTCTCTTTCATAAGTAATATTCCTCATCTTTAATATTTATTAATGCCTTCTTGTATTCATAGCTTTGAAGGTTACAGTGATATCCAACACTGTAGAATCTACCTCGACTATCGTACTTCCATGTAAGATAGAATGATTCCTTAACTAGCTCATATATCTTTAAGCTTTGCTTCTTCAATATCTCTTTTGCTTCAATGGATAATCCTTCTGGAACCTTTTCATCATATTCCAGAATATCTGTATTTAGCTCTAGTTCTATACCATTTAGATAGTTAATAACATCTAGGTCTACCCACTCATCATGAAGAGTAAATCTTCCGGTTATAACCCCTGTTTCGTACTCAAGATATCCACTCATATAGTTATCTATGACTTCCAATGGTTTGACTATCATAGGTGGAGGAAACAATAGTTCACCTATCTCCTCTATAGTGGTTCTATCCAAATGTACCCTTCCTTCCATATACCAAGAGGGATATTCATAGTCTCTCTGTACCTTTCTAATCTGAACCAATTGAGAATGTTGACAAGAAGCTAGAATGCAGTATCCAGCTATTTCTATGCTATGTTCTGGACTATCTGACGACTTATCAAATAGTCCTTTACATTGACCTATTAGGCTACTCAGTTTAACCATATCTAAACCAGTTAACCTACCCAGCAATAACACCTTAATAATCTTAATAGCTATATCCAATGGCATTATATTCTTTACCGCTTTCTTCGGTATTATTGGATTATTCAGTAACTCCAGATTAATGTCTTCACACATTACTATCAGCTCTTTATTCATAGCTGTATTACTGGTTATACGGTTCAATAACATCTCATTAAGCTTATCGTCTCTAGCATGTGAAGATAGACTCCGTTCTATCTCCGACTGTATCCTTGATAACGCACTCATAGCTCTATTTCTCTACTCTTACGCCATGTAGTCCTTACCTCATCAGTCTTATAACCTGCATACCCCTTAATTCGGATATAGGCTACTACTTCACGTTCACCAATATTATATCTCCGCTTCCTATTAATATAATTGTCAGTAACGATGTCACTACCTACTTCTATGACCTTATCCAATAATCCATAATTAACAGGTAATCTATTGCTTCTCATACCATTTACACTAATACCTACAACATGCTTTGGCTTAAGACCATCTAGGTTATTTACCCTATCCATTGGAATATTAGCTATACCCTGTTTGCCATATCTATAACTACTACTCCCTACTACCCCATCACTAATCAAATAGTCACAAATACCAAATTTCAACTTATCTTTATCTACATAGTTCATTATACTTTTTCTCCTTTAATCAACATATTAACTTCATATTTAGACAATCCAGCTAATACTGTAATAGTCTTTTCACCAACTACCTTGAACTTCAATTTATACAAATTATTCACTCTAGATATTTCCAAAAAACCAACATTAGGTAAATACATACGAGAACCAGACCAACAGCTAGTTCCTGTATTCTTGGATTTAGACCAAAAACGCGAAAGCCATCTATCTAATCGGTTATCATCTACCTCTATCACATTGTTATATTTTGTTATAAATCTCATCTCTCATATTCTCCTATTCATTATTAATCCAAAACCTCCCCTTCCATCTGAATACCGTTGAGTGACACTCAAAAGGTATTCAGATATATACACCACAACAAAACATACAGGAGAGGAGATAACAGATAATCAGAGGTTATTGTTCAAACCAATAGATCATAGGAGAGAAAGGGAAGGTAGAGGAAAGGAAGATATTTAGGGGTTAGCAAGAACAAAAAGGATTATTTAAAGGGAAAGCCAAGGGTTGGGAATAATATTTAAATGAGGGTAATTGAGACTGTTTGGTATTTACTGATATTGATCTGTATTTGGATTGATTTAATGACATTTATAGACATTTAGAGATATTTGAATACATTTAGAAGCTTTTAGTAACATTTAGCTACATTTAGACTCAGATAAGCTTAGATTGGCTTAGATTGGCTTAGCTAACTCAGACTAACCCTAGGTGGATTCAGACTGTCTCAGGTTAGCTTAGATGACCCTAGATGACCCTAGATGACCTCAGGTTAGACTCAGGTTAACTCAGTAGATTCAGACTGTCTCAAATCACCTCAGGTTAGCTCAGGTTAGCTCAGTGAACTCAGTGAA
>JAUUEI010583666.1:0-10757 GCA_032274625.1 Depressigyra globulus
CACGAATTTTGCCAATCTACGCGAACTCTCTTTTTTGTTTAGAATATACTTTTGGCGGTTGCTTTTATTTGGGCTCACCAATCCCTCCGGGCTTAGCGATCCGGTGATTACATTGTCTAAGCAGGCTTCCCAGATCGCTAAGCTTGCAGCAAAGTTGCCGAAGGCAATTAGCGGAAAGATTGGTGAGCTTCTTGAGAACATGCTACACGTAATTCATAATTCCTAAAAAAACTATTTAATGATCAAAGTCTTCCCATTAGCTTGGATCTCCAGTTTATTCATCAGCTGTTTTCGATACTTTCCATCAGCGTACATTTGCGCTTGATCCTTGTAATGCGGACTAAAGACGCTCCCCGACTCTCCCGTCGGATTGATAGATTCGCTATGATCGACATCTGCAAAATCCAATAAAATTCTTAAAGCAGGTCCAGTTATAACTTCATAAACACCATCACCAGAAGGCACAAAGCCCAATTTATTAATCGTACCGTTACTACCTGCAATCGGCAAAGGTCCGACATTGAAATATTTCGCCAATTGGGGGTTTTGCCCAATTGGATGCATGTGGGTTACCGTGTGTGCTTTTGCCCATTTCCATTCTCTTGGATTATTTCCAAATTGTGCTTTCAATTCTTTTTCGGTCCGATCTATAGCTTGCGCAAAAATATCTGCTTGGGTTTCCTTTTTGTCTTTCGTTCGAATATCATCCCACCAAGGAGAAGTTGCATCCGGAATAATCTGACTATAATTATTTTTAAATAAATAATTTGGGCGAAGTGCTTCGAAACCCGCTTCCCCTATTTCATCTTTCATTGATAATTCTAAAATTTCGTATGCCAACTTAGAAAAAACAGTTGGTGCCGTTCCGTCCAATGTATAGCGTCCATCCCAATCTTTTAGTACTTTTAATATTACATTTTCTTGCTTACTAGGAACTGATTTGATAATATACTTTGCGATTCCTAGGTGCACATCTGATTGATTATCTCGATGAATAGATTTTAATTCTTCCAACGACCATTTTTCTTTTTCCGCAAGGAGCTTGACCAATCTTTCTTTGCGCCCTTCCGCTGGATAATACCCTGAAAAAAAATGTCCATTCACCACTGGAGGAGCTTCGTTAGAAGAAGCAACATACCCAATTTCTGGATTCTCAATTCTAGGATTTTCAGAGAAATCGTAGTATCCAAGCCACTCATCTTTTCCGCTAGCTCCATCTAGAATCAATTTAGAATTAACATGTTCTGGGCGAATCGGTATTTTGCCAGCACTCCATTTTGCAATATTCCCTTGCGCATCTCCATAGATAACATTCAATCCCAAAATATCAACTTTAGCAGCAATAATTCTTGCATCCTCCATCTTTTTTGAATGCGCAAAACCTCGTGCAACATGCAAGAAACTTGTTTCAAATTCTAAAGCGCCCCACTTTAAAGCAATCGGGTTTTTCACTTCGTTGGTGATGTATTCATTTGCCTTGATGATAGGTCCATGCCTTGTGATATTAATATTAAACACCTCTTGTGTCATTCCATCATTTCCTTTTACCTTTATTATTTCTTTCACCTGTTTCATCTCCACCCAATGATCATTTTCCCAAACTTGATTTGAATTTTCAGGGTTGATTCGTTCTTGATAGAGATCCATATTATCCATTGGAAAAATCGTTAGTCCCCAAGCGAGATCATGCGTATGCCCAATGATAGCAAATGGTACACCAGCCAAATAATTTCCATAAAAACTAAACCCTGGATATTCCAAATGAGCTTCATACCACACAGATGGTTGAGAAAATTTAATGTGCGTATCATTTGCAAAAAGCACCTTGCCTGATTTCGATCTTTTTGGCGCAAGCACCCAACCATTACTACCTTCCCAAAGTGGCATCGCCATCGCTTCCATCGCTTCCATCGGGCTATAAAAAGAAAGTGCTTCGGTCGTCATTGTCATCGAATCTTGAAACATATTATGAGTTCCAGTGTCCCAATTTTCAATATACTCCTCGCCTAGTTCTTTCACAATTTTCGTTAATATGGGTTCTTCTTTTAAGGCGGCCGTAAATCCCAATGTCATATATTCTATGGTCAAATAAATATCGACGGGTTCAAAATGACGCTTAGGAATTTTCATCAATCTAAATTCTACTGGCATCTTCCCTTTATCAATAAAATCATTAACTCCTTGCAAGTAACTTTTGGCTTCGATGACTAACGGATCTGATTCCTCTGCAAACCACTTGTCCGCCGCGCGTTGGGCAGCATCTCTCAATCTTAAATTCAAAAAAAGTTTATCTGATTTTAAAGCTTTGGGACCGACTAATTCTGATAATTGTCCTGAAACCAATCGACGTATCATTTCCATTTGAAATAATCGTTCTTGGGCATGCACATAACCCAAAGCATGATAAGCATCCTTCGCATTCTCTGCATAAATATGTGGAATTCCGTAGGCATCAAAATTAACCGTTACGGGTGCTGATATATTTTCTAAGTCGATGGAACCGCTATATTTGGGCCCTGTACTTTTTAGGTAAAACCAAAAGCCTACTGCACCAAGTAGCATGATAACAAAAAGCGATAATAAAATCCTGAAGAGCTTTTTCATAAGATATGATTTTGACTATGGATTCTTTCCATAATAACCACAAACTTACAAAAAATATTGATGCGATACTCCGCTAATCCGATACTCCTTCAAATCCAACACACCAGTCAATCACCGGTTACCCATTTCTTGAATGGCAAAAATAATGTTATCAAGGGCTTTGGGTCTTGGGACATAATTGACTTGATTCTTATCCAATCCCCAAATAGACACCGTAATAATCTTCCGGCGATTTCCATAAGCGATTACGAGACGCAAGGGTACAGGTTTGGGATTTTGTTTTTTTCTTTTGGCGCAATAGATTTGATCGCAATCATATATTCGCTCCATATCAAAGAAGCCTTGCGACGTGACGTACTCCATAAACTGCTCCAATTCTGCTCTTGGAATATAACCCTTATTAACTTGGAGTCCACCTTTTAAGCTCTTAAATTCCTTGATCATTCGACCATCACTTTTAATGTGAATATAGTCTCGAATTACTGGATTGATACCGCCATAATACCCTCCTCCTGCTAACTCAATTGCGATATATTTACCATTGCCGACGATATCTAGTCGCTTTTTCTTTTTCTTAGATTTTATGGTAAACAATGCTCGTAGCCATTTTTTTCGCTTTGCCCGACGAATTGCCTTGGTTTCGACGATGACATCTGGAAGCTCGTATGCTGGTTTAATAAAAGGGGAATCTTCCGAAGAAACGGCCGTAAAGTGATACTGATATTTTCCTAGGGCTCCATTTTGCTCAAACTCGACAATCAAACTAGAATTATTCATCGCCACAATCTGAAAGGAATCCACATCCCGAAAGGAATACAATAAATCTCGACCCGAAATCGACCAATCCCCATGTGTGAATTTACCATTCAAATACTGCTGATAAGTCTTATCATATCTAAAATATAAAAAATATTTATAATCTTTATCTGCTTTATGTAGAATGGTATTGGACTCTTTTTGGAGTGTGTAATTGTATTTCCATTTGGTTTCAACTAGTTTCCTTTCGTCAAAACCCCATAAGATTCCAGCATCATTTTGCGCAAGCAGCCGACTACTCATCAATAAAAGAATAAAAATAATATGTAAATGCCTAAATTCCATTTTTCGGTATAATCCTAATTTAAATCAACTAAAGGCAAAAATCATGCAATAGATTTTGAAGATTCAAAGAATCGACGATATCTCCAAGTTACGCAGAATCAATTCCTATGCGCAATTGAAAAAATCCTGCACAAATTTAGTACTTTTGCAATCAACATTCACAAATCAACCCAACTTATGGCTGCTGTTGCTTCTTTTGCTTTCAATCCTTTTCAGGAAAATACCTATATCATTTATGACGACACCAAAGCGTGCATCATCATCGATCCAGGTTGTTACCATCCACAAGAGGAAAAGATGCTAACGGATTTTATTCAAAAAGAAGGATTGAATCCAGTCCGCTTGATTAATACGCACTGCCATCTAGATCATATTTTTGGCAATGCTTTTATTCACAAAACGTATGGACTACTTCCCGAAATTCACAAAGAAGACTTGCCTATTCTAAAAGCTTTCACCAGTGTCGCACAAAAGTATGGCGTGGATAATGTAAACCCTTCTCCCCTTCCGGAAAAATATATTCAAGCAAATGAAATCTTAACTTTTGGCGAAAGCAAAATGAAGGCACTCTTCGCCCCTGGACACTCCCCTGGAAGCTTGTGTTTTTATTTCGAAGAAGAAGATTTTATCATTGCCGGCGATGTCCTTTTTCGCCAAAGCATTGGACGGACAGATTTGCCCGGCGGAGATTATGATACTTTGATTCAGAGTATTAAAACGGAACTCATGCCGCTGCCTGATTCTGTCACTGTTTTTTCTGGACATGGTCCTCAGACTACCATTGGATATGAACGATTGAATAATCCTTTTTTATAGGCGATCACCCATATCGGGACGAGCAAAATGAATATCCATTTGTCCAACCCGTAAAGGCCATATTCCATCCGTGACAAGCAATTCACAAGGGCTTAGTCCGCAATGACCTCCTCCTTTACCGTGTCAATCTCCACCTTCAAATTAGCAATAATAAATGCTTGGCGAGCCGGAGAGTTTTTGCCCATATAATATTCAAGGATAGCATCGACGCTATCGCCTTCCACCATGTTGACCGGATCTAACCGCATGTTTTCATTGATAAAATCTTCAAATTCATCCGGGGAGATTTCGCCCAAACCTTTGAATCGTGTCACCTCTGCTTTCCCTCTCAATTTCTTCATTGCTTTCTGCTTTTCCTCTTCCGAGAAACAGTAAAAAGTTTCTTTCTTATCTCTTACACGAAAAAGAGGCGTATCCAAAATATACAAATGTCCCTTCCGAACCAAATCAGGAAAAAACTGTAAAAAGAAAGTCAACAATAGTAAACGAATATGCATACCATCTACATCCGCATCCGTCGCAATCACTACTTTATTATAGCGCAAATATTCAATACCATCTTCGATATTCAAGGCATGCTGCAAAAGATTTAACTCTTCATTTTGATATACGATTTTCTTGCTCATCCCGAAGCAATTCAACGGTTTTCCACGCAAGCTAAATACCGCCTGCGTATCCACATCTCTTGCCTTCGTAATAGAACCACTCGCAGAATCTCCCTCCGTAATAAATATCGTTGTATTTAATAATTTTTCTTCCGGTCCTTTACCATCAAAATGAAACTTACAATCTCTTAATTTTTTATTGTGAATCTTAGCAGCCTTGGCACGTGAGTTTGCAATTTTCTTTATTCCTGCAATTTCTTTACGCTCTCGCTCCGATTGAATAATTCGCTTCAAAAGGCCTTCTTTCGTCTCTGGAAATTGATGCAAATAATTATCTAAATCTTTGCGCAAGTAATCCAACATCCAAGTCCTAATCGTCAATGAATTGGGATCCGAAGAGATATTGCTAGAGCCTAGCTTTGTCTTCGTTTGAGATTCAAAAACGGGATCTTCTATCCGCACACTAATCGCTGCAATAATCGAACTCCGTATATCTTTTGTATCAAAACTCTTTCCATAATGATCTCGAATCACTTTCACATACGCTTCCTTAAAAGCATTGAGGTGCGTACCCCCTTGGGTCGTATGTTGCCCATTGACAAAAGAGTAATATTGTTCTCCATAGTGATTGCCATGGGTGAGGGCCATCTCGATATCATCGCCTTTGATATGGATGATTGGATAGCGTAATAATTCGCTTTGATTTTTTCTTTCCAGTAAATCTTTTAATCCATTTTTGGATTGGAGGGTCTTGCCATTAAATTTAATTTTTAGACCCGCATTCAAGTAGGCATAATTCCAAAGTAAATTCTCTACATACTCCGAAACGAAGTGGAATTTTTTGAACAACTTTACATCTGGCTTGAATTGAATTAAAGTTCCATTCTCCTCCTTAGACTTCCCTATTTTTTTATCGGAAGTAATCGTTCCTCTTTCAAATTCCGCGGTCTTGTGTTTTCCATCTCTAAAGGAACTCACTAGGAAAAATTCCGAAAGGGCATTCACCGCCTTCGTTCCGACACCATTCAATCCTACCGACTTCTTAAAAGCCTTTGAATCATATTTGCCGCCTGTATTGATTTTAGACACACAATCTACAACCTTCCCCAAAGGAATCCCCCGACCATAATCTCTTACTTCAACCACGCCTTCATCCGAGATACTGACTTCAATCGTCCGACCATTGCCCATGACAAATTCGTCAATGGAGTTGTCAAACACCTCCTTGAGCAAAATATAAATTCCATCATCAGGGGACGAACCATCGCCTAACTTTCCAATGTACATACCTGGACGCATCCGGATGTGTTCTCTCCAATCTAGGGATCTTATATTATCTTCTGAATAGGTTGTTTTTGCCATTTCTATTTTTAATTTCGTAGGGCAAATATACTCAAAATATTTATATCGCTGTGCATTAACATTGCGCGTCGTATTAACATTGCGCCTCGATGGGGCTACCACGCATACATCTGCGTTATTAACATTGCGCACTATTAACACACTGCGCCCCGCTGGGGCTACACGCATACATCTGCGCTATTAACATTGCGCCTGCTGGGGCTGCACGCATGCATCTGCAACAAACCTATACGGGCTGGCCTACTTGACGAAATAAACTTCACTTAAGGGTAATCGGAAACGTGGGCCGTATATTCCACCTTCGGCACGCTTCCCTATTGAAATGACCATATTGATTTTGGCTCCCCTTGGTAGGTTTAATATTTTTTTTATTCGCTTGGTATCTATTCCTTCCATCGGACAAGAATCATATCCTTCTGCGGCTATCGCCAACATTAAAGTCTGTGCACCCAAGCCCACACTTTTTTGGCTCATCGTAACCACTTCACTTGCCAATACTTCTCGATACATCGGCCTTCCCAAGCCCACGAAAAAAGAAAAAATCTTTTTCATCCAACCAAACAGTCCAAAGAATTCGCGATACAAAGTAGGAATCGTCTTGGTATAATAGTCACTTGCCTTAATGAGCTTTTCTGCGGGATCGGCATCTTCTGCTTGCGCAAAATGTTTTAAATTTGCCTTACAGCGTTGCCGCCAAAGATCATGACGCGTGACGACTACAATAAGATTCGGTGCTGTTCGTGCAGTAGGTTGATTCAAACAGGCTTTGACTAGTGCTTCCTTTTTTTCTTTTGATTGGACGTGATAATATTCCCACAGTTGAAGATTACTACTACTTGGCGCAAGAATAGCTGACTCCACACACCGCTTGATAACTTCTTCTGGTACGGGATCGGGAAGATAGTTACGGATAGCTCGGCGATGCTCTAGTATTTGTTTGAGATGTTGGTGCATTTTTTTTTATGTAAATATAAGTAGGATTCCAAGACTTTCGGGATAATAATCTTACTTGCGAAAAAGTTGATTATATTTTCCTTACGGAGAAAAAGCACAATCCGCTGATACTAACTATTTTACGAATACTAAAAAACTTACATACAGAAAAAATCCAATAATTGTCATTTTTTTAACATGTATTATCCTAGCCTTTTATTATCTTTGTAGCCGTCTTGAACTCTTTCTAAACTTTTCTAAAATCGACTCACATGAAGAAATTTTTACTTTTTTTTGTTTTTATGGCTTTAACTAGCTATGGCTTCGGTCAGCTATTTATCAGTGAATACTCTGATAAAAAAGGTACTGGGCAATTCAATTATGAATTTGTTGAAATCTACAATAGTGCATCAGGTTCTGCTGTTGACATGAGTGGCTATCAGATAATTCAAGCCAACTCAACTAGAACATTTACTATCCCTGCTGGGACTCCTCCTATTCCTCCTGGTGGATTTCTTGTTCTTGGGAGAGATGGGGATAAAGCAGCTTTTGAGAATGCATGGGGTGTCACCCTTGGCAACAACGTGACATTTATAAATAGTGGCAATACTTGTCCGCAAATAAACGGAGCGGAGAAGTACACTTTAAAGGATGCAATGGGGAACATTATTGATGGACAAACAGCTCAAGCTATTTCTAAGAATAAAAGTGTGCATAGAGTTGGGACAGGAAATACTACAGCTGACTATCAAGTATTATCCCATACAGAAGGTTCACCAGGCGTATTGAACCCGAATCAATCCGTACTACCAATAGAGTTAACCTACTTCAACGCCACACAAAGAAGCAACCAAGTCTCTCTAAGCTGGGAAACTGCAACAGAAATCAACAATGACTACTTCACTGTCGAGCGTTCAGATAATGGTGTTCGTTTTGAATCTATTGGGCAAGTGACTGGTTCTGGAAACAGCAACACGGTTCAGCACTATGCCTTTATGGACGAAGCGCCTAAGCGGGGGGTGAACTACTACCGTATAACGCAAACAGATTTTGATGGTCAATCTGAGTCTTTCGATGTCGTAACTGTGGATTTCCAATCTGCCGGTACAACCATCAAGCCCACTAATGTAAAAGACGTGATGACTTTAAGTTTTGCACCTGCACTAGAAGAAGGTCAAGTGACTATCTTTAACCTTGCGGGTCAAAAAATATATACCGCTACGATTGAAGCTGGCAGTACAGACTTAGAAGTGAATGCTTCTAGTTTTGTCAATGGTCATTATTTTGCTCGTATTACTTTTGGAAGCAACTTGGAGACTATCCGCTTTGTGAAATTCTAATCATTTAGTAACTTTTACTGGAAGCCCCTTTTGTCTTTGGATGAGAGGGGCTTTTTTTATGACTCTGTGTTCGTGTCTAACTAATTACACCTTTACAGGTAACAGATGGGGATAACCACAGAGGTCTATTGTTGCGAAGCAAAAGTAAAACCCGCCTGCAGGTGCAAATCTGTTATAACCGTGCCACTGCCGGCAAAGGCAGGTCATCCCAGCCTACTGACTGGCAAAGGCAGGTGCCATCCTAGTAGTACTGTTTCTTTAATCTTTATATCTGTACAATTTCTATACACATCTGTGCTAAGAGCAAAGTTATTTCTGACATAATTTCCTTACCTTTGCCTCCACAAAAAAACTATCAAAACAACCAATCAATGGCTGACGAAAAAGTAATTTTCTCCATGTCGGGGATTAATAAGATCTATCCTCCTAACAAGCAGGTTCTAAAAAACATTTGGCTTTCTTTCTATTACGGTGCTAAAATCGGTATTCTTGGGCTTAACGGTTCTGGAAAATCGACCCTTTTGCGCATCATCGCTGGTGTCGATGACGACTACCAAGGCACGATTGAGTTTGATGGGAACTACAAAATCGGCCTCCTAGAGCAAGAGCCCAAACTAGATGCAGATAAAACAGTCCGGGAAACTTTGGAGGAAGGGGTCGTAGAAGTCCTGCAAATCCTAAAAGATTACGAAGAAATCAATCTCAAACTCGCCGAACCCATGGACGAAGACGAGATGATGAAGTTGATCGACAAGCAAGGAGTCATGATGGATAAGCTAGATCAACATGATGCTTGGGAGCTAGATAATAAAATTGACATCGCACACGATGCGTTAAATTGCCCACCGTATGATCAAAAAATAAGTGTGCTTTCTGGTGGTGAAAAAAGACGGGTAGCGATGGCTCGATTACTGCTGAGCAAACCGGATGTTCTATTATTGGATGAGCCGACTAACCACTTGGATGCAGAATCGGTTCAGTGGTTGGAGCAATACCTACAACAATTTAAAGGGACGGTAATCGCTGTGACGCACGATAGATATTTCTTGGATAATGTGGCGGGTTGGATTTTGGAATTGGATAGAGGTGAAGGAATTCCTTGGAAAGGAAATTACTCTTCTTGGCTAGAGCAAAAATCAGATAGACTAGAACGGGAAGAAAAAGAAGAATCAAAAAGACAAAAGGCTTTAAAGAAAGAATTGGAATGGTCCAGAATGACCCCAAAAGCTAGACAAGCCAAAGGCAAAGCTAGATTGAGTGCTTACGAAAAATTGGCTGGAGAGGAAAATAGAAAGAGAGAATCCAAATTAGAACTATATATTCCTTCTGGTCCTCGTCTCGGCGATGTCGTCATTGAAGTGAATAATGTCACGAAAGGTTTTGGTGATAGAACTTTGATAAAAGATTTTTCTTTTACGGTTCCTCGTAGTGCTATTGTTGGAATCATCGGTCCGAATGGTGTGGGTAAAACGACGCTATTCAAAATGTTGATGGGCCAAGAGCAGCCTGATGAAGGTAGTATTAAAATTGGGGACACCGTTCAGTTGTCGTATGTCGATCAGAGTCATGATGCAATCGATCCTGAAAAAACAGTTTATGAAACCGTTTCTAATGGAAGTGAATTTGTAGAAATTGGTACCTATAGTATTAATGCGCGTGCTTACCTCAGCCGTTTTAATTTTAGCGGAAGCGACCAGCAAAAGAAAACGGGCGTACTGTCTGGTGGAGAAAGAAATAGATTGCACTTATCCATGACACTCAAAGATGGTGGCAATGTCATTCTTCTCGATGAGCCGACCAACGATATTGACATTAATACTTTGCGGGCTTTGGAACAAGGCATTGAAAATTTTGCAGGATGCGTCTTGGTTATCTCGCACGATAGATGGTTTATTGATAGAGTCGCTACGCATATTCTCTATTTTGATGGAGAAGGAAATGCAGAATTCTTCGAAGGCAATTATTCGTCATTTATGGAAAAGCGTATTAGCGCTGG
>JAUUEI010583777.1:0-10753 GCA_032274625.1 Depressigyra globulus
TAATAGTTTACCAATTAGCACTTGCTTCCATTATTAAGGATGTTAGTCAATTTTGAAGTTATTATTTTTAATAATATATATATATTTTTTTTTAAATAATGCTGCGTCCATAAGGACGCACGTGGATTCAGTGTGGCGCGGCCAATCGTCAATCACTGCGTCAGGGACCCGAGACCTCGGGTCCGTGAGAACCCTGCGTATAGTTGATGTTTTACGGGGAAAACTATGTTTTTGTCTAAACGAAAGGGCTTAAATGAAATCATGTGACATGCAGCAGACATATTTTCAACATCCTCTTCAGTTTGGGATTTCTGTAATCATTATCGGCAACTTTGAGGGGTAAACTAAACAGAAATGAGTTAATAAAACTGGTGTCTTTATGAGTTAATAAAGGTTTTTATTAATTTATTAATTTGTTTTAATCGCATTGATGTTATTGAATCTTCGTAACTGTGACAAAAAACATTGTATGCATATATCCAAACTGAAAAATCCACATCTGAAATGAAATGCATATGGGATGCTCGAGCAAGCAAACCTAACATAATTTGAAACATAACGCAATTAGGGGTCATGACGATATATCCTAAACTATTATTAAATTCCGTCACATTTTGTATCAGCGTTCTTTTTGCACAAACTGTGATTACGTCATATTGTGTTCAGTGAAGAAGCATCAGCCAACCAGTTAAACTAAAAAAATCCTGGCAAAACTGCGTCACAATTATTGATGTATATTTTTAGTTTTGCCACACCAAAGCACCATTTTGAATGCTATTTAAAACAGCTGTGTTAATTATGTAACTTATTGTTATATAGTAGACTTAAAAGATCGGTGGGCGAGAGATGGGCATTTATATTTAAGTTGTGTTTACCAAACATGTAAGTTTTCCATTGTTATCACATATTTAGAAATAGTATCCTGGCAACACCGGTTTTCGGTCGGATAAGCGAAAGATGCAAACATTTAGTAAATATGAAGTATTATTAAACTGATGTTGTATTCACCCAATATTGCGATAGTTTACTCAGTAAAACAGTGATCGTCCATTATAAACATTGTAAAATTGTTTAGAAATCTACCCGATTAGGTTTACAGTTGAAAGCGCAGTTTTTTGCAGCGACACCGGTTTTCGATCGATTCATTGGTTGTCTATTTTTAGCACTGTAAATTATCGTATGGCACACATTTCGTGCCATATTTTGCATGAATTTGTATTCTTGTTAACTGGACGTGAAACTGGCAACGTATTTACAGATTGTTTTTTCAACATGTAAGTCTAATCAGATATCTATTGTTCTGGTTCATATTCGTCATGACATGGGCACCACAATTCTGCATGTCGCCGAACAACCCTCACCTATGTGTAGAATTTTAGGTGGACCCAGTGACTACATTATGGATGGTGCACTGAGCCCAAGACACAAAACAAAGCGACACACAATTTATTATTGCATGTTACCGCTGCCCCGTAAAACTGAAATTAAACATTCCAAAATAACGTCGCTTTTTTGTTTAATGGCGTAAGAGACTACCCTGCTGGTTCTCCATATTTTTTTTAGTTTGCCAAGAAATGCATGTGATTTATCATGTGACTTTGACACATTTTATCTGGTTTGTAATTTTGTGTGGTAGGTTCTGCTGCAATTTAAATCTTAGACACTGATATATCCACCCTAACACATTTTAAAAGTAAAAGTTGATTTTAAAATTATTTTGTAATAAGATTGAATGTTTAGTCACACATTTAAAAAAATAACAATCTGTGATATTAGGCCTAATAGGTATCAATTTCAAAACATTGAGTATACATAACCGGATTGAATTACCTGAATTGGTCGAGATGACTAGCATTCTTGAAAACTTACCTGCAGTTATTTCTTTATTAACTTTTACAAAGAACTTATATATAAAGGTATAATTTCTGTTTCTGTCAGGAAAAATGGTTCCGTTTTGGTAGTTCCATTTTAGCCTGATCCCCTTAACACAGAGATAACGAAGTTTTCTACAGGAGATTTGATTTTTTGTTTTTAATTCATCAGACAATTTATATATTTTCTAATATTAAATAATGCATGCCAATATATCTTTTTTAATCATTAATGTATTGTGTAAGCTTATAAATATATGCATAATCACTGATACTCTTACAGGGTACATTTTGATTAGCAACAGTCATATTTCATATTTTGTGAGGCAATTTTCTTTAACAACTTTTATGGTCAATTCAATATGAAAATGTAATTATTAAATTCCAATATACAATAACATATTTTAGAATAGCTGGTCAGAAAAAGAAAACAAACGCTGGTAATCTTTTTTTTCGTGGTCCTTAGGCTAGTTACCCAATAATTATGTTTAAAGTTACATTCTCTCCTCTATCGTCTAACAGCATTTACTAATATTTAATACAAAATACAAACACAAAATATTACACTTTTGATAAACTCACGAGTCTTCCCAAACAACAGAGCAAAGTGACATTATAGACAAAAGAGAACCTGGAGATCTGTTTTAAATGCTTAAATAATTTAGATATTACCTGATGTCCCTTTAAAACTGCTTGGAATCGAGATCAGTTAAGGATCATTTCATAATTCAAACAAATTGCACTTACATACAGTGACCCCAAGTGAGACGTAAATTTTACTTTCATTTAGATCATCGTGTTCCCAAGGCCTTTAGGAACTGTGGGAAGGGGATGGGTGGCTCATCAATACAGATAAACCATTTACTATTGCCCCCACTAGACAGTGTGCCCATCCCATCCAATTGCTGCTATAAATTAGTATAATTGAAAATGAGTAACTAGTGTACACACTGACTGTATGGAGATTGCGTTTGAACACATACTTATATTTTAGACATAACAACCGCTGAATAAACCGTGTTCTGTGATGTCCTGTAAAATGTTTTTTAAACGTCCCAGTGGAAAATGAAACAAAATAATGTGTAAAACTAAAAGTCCTACACAATGAAACCGTTTGTACATAAAGTCATTGCGTTTTTTGTTGTTTTTTAACAACACACTCAACACATTTTTGCTACGGTTATATCTGTGTCTGATGTATGATTATGTCAAGAAAAAATCCCAAGTGGATAGCTGACGAGGATCGATCCTAGACCAACCACACATCAGGCGGGCACTGGGCCATGCTGCCCGCTGTGTAAAGTCATTGTTTATGTGTTAATATCAAGTCTTGTTTATAAAACCAAATTAAAAAATAGGTCAGGCAATTTAAAAAAAAACCCACCTATTTTTTGGTTGTGCAGATTTTCAATTTATGTGGGCGTGATGTACATGCAAATCAACATATATTAATTATTGTCCATAATTTTTAGAGTGCAGACCTGTTTTAACTATTATTGAAAACTGTTTTCAATGTTGTACAATAACTGTGAACAATAGTTTTAATGATCGTCTTAACGCTGGTTACACAGTGATTGGCACGAGTTTGCTGTTGAGGCTGAAAGACAATAGCTCACACCATTTGTCCGATGTGCAGGTCAACACTGCCTCATTCAATCAACATTGACAAGTTGTTGTAAACATGCTCTTGTTTGTTCAGCACAACATGTCTGGTTTTAGTATAAGCGAACTTAATGAAATTCATTTGTCTGGTTAGATTCAAGATATGTCTGTCTGGCCAGTTGTTAAAACTGCTTAGTATGGTCAATTGCTACATGTATATATTATATAATAATATTATAATTTTATATTGCAGCAAAACCATGTTTTTATCAAAATTATATCAGGGTTTCTGAAATTTAACAAAAAATCACTAGGTTAGTGATTTTCAATATTCACTAGCGATGAGTAAACGTCCACTAGCTCTACTGAAACGTCTAAAAACTAACCATAATAATAAAACAAAATGATGAAAGGCGAGTGCAGAAAAACTTAACAAGTCCGAAGCAAGTGCGAGCAACCGTCCTGTTATGGAGAGGCCTGCAATTTGATTAAAAGGACGTACATTTTTAGAAAATATCACAAAAACAAGTTTACAAAAGCACTGCTTAAAACCATTTAACAAATGTAATTTGAATTTGTCAACAAACTAACTTTGTAATTTTTATTACTTTGTAATGTTGTGTCTTTGTTATTTATGTTAAACAAGAACTTTGAAACTTTTGCATCTAGTGACGAGTTTAAAACATTTGTGAAACTAAATGGTATTGTGCATGTTACAAGTGCACCATGCCACCCTGCAACAAACAGACTTCCGGAACGCGCAGTACAGTCATTCAATAAAAGTGTTGTAAAAATCTTAGAAACAACATGGTTTAACCTAAAACGCAGATAATATATTACACTAACCCAGCAGACAAGATTTCAAAATCTGAGGTAACCGAAGATTTGCGGTTCTCGTGTTTTTACCTAGGTAACCTCTCGTTTGGTTACTACGTGATTGGAATCTATGTAACCAGTGGGTTACCTAATAGGTTGCCTTTATGTTACACTAAACACATATAAGTTAAAAGTAAAGTTTGTTTTATTTAATGATGCCTCACACACACATATAGGTTATATTTTAAAGAAAGGCTAAACAAAATTATAAAACAATTTCTTAATTACTTGTTCAAATGAGCAATATCTTCACAGGACTTAATATCAGAAATTTGCAGTGGTTTTATTTTAGACAGTTAAGTGTCACCACGTAACCCACTGTCAGTTCACTTGCATTTCATTTTGCCTAACAGACACTCGAACAGAACAATCATTTTGTGTAAAATATTGTGTCCAGTTGACCTGAAATTGTAACACCATGTGATGTTTAGGTCATACCTCATACATATATCCATCAAAATGACATGATGTATTATTGATCTCAATCATGATACAACTTGACTTGTATGAAGCTGTCACCAACGTTTAAAAATAATATAACACCATCATTTGCATATTTTGTGATTAGAAAAATTCACTTTGCTTTTTGGCAGATTATTATTTTTCACTGATTGTTAACAATTAAATTTCATTTATTATAAGCTGTATCATATTTATTTTAATATTTCGACAGTGGATACATGTTTTCTGGGTACACAAATCCTTGCAAAAATATCACCTTTGATCAATTATATTCTCAACCATCCCATATTTTCTGATTTTAAAATGTTATCATTCTTTTAGATTTTATGGCAACACAAGTGATAAGACTATAAAAGTTAAAACTTATTTTTGGATGTTGTCATTTACAACGTCAGAGTTCTCACTGGACCTCTCCACTGGGGGTCATTTGAATTTTTTGTGAAATTTGGGGAGTGCCATAATAGGATTTTAAATTAACACTAAAACAATTCATGAGAATCATTTATAAGACACTTTTCAGGGGTCATTTATTCATGCCAGTTATAACTACAATGCAGACTGAAAAGACATCAGGAATCAATAATAATTGTGTTCAACTTGTTCCAAAGTAACAAAATACAAATACCAATACTTTTCAGATGTTGCATGCGCATAAAGTGCAGGTGAACAGTTAAGCACATAAGAAGTTTCACTAAATAAGTCATTCTTATGAGCAATATTTATTGAAAAATAATAATGTTAATGAAATAATAGGAGAAATAATTTTAATATTTTGAAATAAGGATTTCTTCAACATTTCAATAGTCAGAAGTAGGTTATAGCTTTAGAAACCAGTGTGTAATTATAGAACTGTCTCCGATGCCAGCCTACTGTTGAGCCTTTATCATTGTTGTTTACTAATCTAAATATAAATAAAACATTACAGTAGGCAAACTATTTATTATCTTTATTAATTTTCTTTTTTATATCTTGTTCATGTTGGAAGTTGATAGGCCTACTGCGATACAAATGTTATTCTATTGCTGATTCCTCATTAACACAAGTAATAATCCCAATTCAAAACCTCGTATTTGTATTCAACTTGATGTTAAAGACTTTATTTAGTAGGAATTATGATGTTATGTCGTAGGCTCCAGTACTTAATCATCCACTGACACATCAGTCTCAAACTATGATGCCACAGGCAAAATAATTTGTTATACATAGACTAGTAAAATAACGTATAAGCCATAATTACACTCAAGCTGCTAACACACGCTATGCCGCAAAGCAAATTTGTTTAAAAGCCTTACCAATCAGTTGGTGATAATTATTATTGAGTAACTAATCAAAAATCAATTGGCAACCTTTACTTGTGCTTTCAAACTATGTTGCCATTAAGTATCAAGAATACTAAACAATCTTGCCTGTCATACCATTTTTATGAAACGAGTAAACAGTTTTAGGTATTTTACAAGCGAAACCAAAATTTTAACGACTTCATAAACAATTGTGTGATTTTTTATTTATTCTTTTTTGTTTAATGATGTACTCAGCACATTTTAATGTACAAATGTAAATACAGTTATATCAGCATCAGATGAATGATTAGCTGACAGGGGAACCTAGACCGATCACACAACAGGTGGGCTCTGTACTACTGGGCCATGCCTCCCGCTCAATTGTGTGATAGGCATTCAAGCCACAATGCAGGAGTCGGCTAATGTCGAAACTAACATTATTTTTTTCTACGAACTTTGTGAGTAAGTATGACATAAAGTCACAAAACATGACATCATTATGGAAGATTGTTGATAGATGTTTAATAACAAACTACAGGCTTCTAAGTTGACATTTCTGTCCAGGAGTCACAGGGCACACACTGGTAATTTTTCAGACACCAAATATAAAATATCTGGGTCATTAAATGCAACAAAGTGAAAGTACCTTTGTAAAACGAACTATAAAAGTTTGAACAAGATGATGAACTGCCAACATTGATTTGTTTATATCAAATTGGTTGTGGTACCAAGATGGCCACTGCTAGGAATGTTTTAGTCGCCAACAGAAAACAATGGTTGCATATCGAACCAAATGTCTCACAACTTGAATGCCTGACCTACGCAATTTTTATACAATTTAGATAAATTATTTTTAAAATGGAAACAATTCTTATATAGCAGCAATCGAAACATGTGTCCATTACAAACCTAATGGTGAACAAGTGTCAAACTTAAAGGACATCACATTTAACCAGTATCTTAAAACGACATTCACTTATTTCGAACGCTGTATTTATTAGTAATTAATGTAGTTTCCACCACTGCCATTATAATGTTTTACACTATAAATGTTTTGTTATTTGTGAAATTCGATCATACTCTGTAATCAGCCACCAGTTTCCAATTGACACTAATTATTAATGGAGGATAAAAATTTCTCATTGTTTGTATTTTGAAGGAATTCCCTTTGGTGACATCCAATAGCCGATGATAAAAATCAGTCTGCTCATTAAATAAAAAAACTTTAAAAACCAGTGGGGGGGCGGGATCTAGCTCAGTCGGTTGAGTCGCAAGATCGAACCTCCTCGGTGAACCCATCAATTGGGAGGTTTTCCGTTCCAACCAGTGCCCCACGACTAGTATATCAAAGGCTGTGGTATGTATTGTCCAGTATATGGGAAAATGCATATAAAAAAATCCCTTGCTGCTTATCGAAAAGAGTAGCCTATGTGGTGGCAGCAGGTTTTCTCTAAAAATACGTATGTCCAAATTATTTGACCTCCAATAGCCAATGATTAAATAAAAATCAGTGTGCTCTTGAGGTGTCGTTAAATAAAACAAACTTTCCTTTTTTATATAAAAAAACAACAATGAGAATTATTGTTTGAAGTTCCCAATCTGTGTATGCCAACTAGACTAGCATAACCAATGACGGAATGAAACTCATTCGTGCAATTTGTGCAGGTATTCTTCCTAATACGCTGTTAACAGACATTCATTTTTAATAGAAAAACTCAGGAGAGCAAAACATCACACCCCTAACAGTGCTGAGATGAGGATTTTTTTTATACCTTTCCAAATTAGGGGTTTTAAAAATGTAGAACTGCGTGTAGGTGTAAGAAGTGTAATTGGTTCATTTTAGTAGTGCTGTGTTTTATTTTCCTCAACTTGAATTCACAGGGGTTCACAGTGACCTTCACCCTTCAAAAATGGTCTGCATTAAAACTCATTGGGTTGTACTTGTAGTCGGTACCGATATACGAACCCAATACCCACCAGCCTTAAGAAAGATGGCGTAACCATCATGCCACTAAGGCTGTCTCTGTAACACTGGACTCACATGTTGACTTGGCGCTGTTCAAAACGTATACATTGTTTGTAATATCACAGGTAAAGACCTGTCGTTTGCTGTCATGCTGATCAATAATAACATGATCTGTGTGTGTTAGGATTACCAGGTCGACAGTGTACATTGTCTCAAGGTAGCTCGATACGGTTAGCTTTCTGATGTAATCTGAGGATTGTCCCCCACTTGGGTTTTCACTCATCTGTTGCCACAGTAAACATCTCAACATTCCAAACCTCTTGACACACTCACAAACTGTTAGTGTTTTCTTTACCTGCAGTTTGTCTTGTGTTTAAAACAGCCTTTACATTTAGTTTTTGAGCTGTTAATTGTTTAATTATTCATTATTTAAGCACATGTACACATGGACAGTCAGTGGCAAAGTCTGAGGCTAATCCAGGGATATACATGCAGACGTTTTTGAACCTCTGTTGATACACGCACATTAAACTTTGCCCTGGCCAGGTACATAGAGAGTATATATTTTTAGCACAACATAATTAACACATTATTAACAAATATCGGTGAAACAGTTTGTAGCTTATTATATGTAATATGTTGTGTAGAACATCAAACCAGTACTTACCTGTTGAAACTGGGCGTTGGAATAATGTTCTTTGGGAAGAGAGATTATGTATTTTATGTGATAGTATTAGTAATGAAACCGGAGATGAATTCCATTATTTATTCATATGTAACTTTTTTGAAAATTATCGAAAACAGCTTTTACATTCGTATTACTACAAACGACCCAGTCCTTATAAATTTGGCCAACTCATGAATAACAAAAAAATAAGTACACTAAAAAGAAATTGGCTAAATTTATAAATACTATTACAAGTGTTTTTAAATGGTCACGACCACTATAGTTTCAAATACATGTGTCATCCTTCTTATGCAAACAAAACTATATTTATTTAACAATATGAAATGTATATAACCCTCCTGTAAACCATCTTGTCATGTATATATTATATTTTGTATTTTGTACTATCCTCATTGGCCCTTGCTGAACGGCCTGAGTCGAAATAAACTGTTCTGTTATGTTGTAAATATTTTTAATTATTATATAGTAATAAAAGCCAAACTGAACTGTGCAATAAAAAATATTTTATTGCACTTACGTTCAATAAAAGAATCACTTAGGTGACAACACTGTAACAAGCATATTTTTTATTACGTTATGTCTGCTTTGAATTTATATGACGTCACGTGTTATTTGAAACTTTGTCAGTTATGTGCTACCTGGAGGGTCTTAAAATATATTACTTACAAAACTGACATAATATGTTTGTTTGCTTGGTGTAGATTTCTTTTAGTGCATAATTAAAAATTATACAGGTATGTAATAAATACAGTATTTATTGCAATTGTTTATTGTGCGCAATAGCATACCAGTAATATTTTATCTACCTATAAATATCCTTTTCTTTTTTTTACCTTAAAATTTTAATATTTGTATATCTGTTTAGGGCGTATTTTATTAAAAACAGGGTTTGCTAGTCAACAATAATTTGTGAATCTTTTTCCTATAAATGAAAATCATAAGACTCCAATTAGATTCCCATAACATTAAATAACAACATTTTTGTTTTTAATTTTGCAACATGTTTCTGTCAAACATCACGAAAAAGGGTTTAAATTCATTTGCAGATAATAATTGTATTATTTTATTGACACTACATTCTGATATTTATTACATACCCATTCAGTCTTATTATAGTAATAAAGGCCAAACTGACCCATGCAATAAAAGAATCACCTAGGTGACAATACTTTTTTTATTCCATCATATTGGTTTTGAATTTATATGTTTCTTAATATCTGAAACTTAGTTACTGTTCTATGCAGCCTTTATCTTTGAAGGTGTTGGTGTATAGTGTTGGAATTTCAACAGAAAAATCGCATACCTTATCTTAATAAAATATATATTTTTTAAATTATTAATACCAGTAATTTAAAATTATAAAAGTATGTAATAAATGCAGAACGACACGTTTTTTCTGCTTCGATTTAATGCACTCGACCACTACACTGTCTCATGGTATATATTCTTGTTCACAATAAACATGTGACATTCTGACTATTTATAAATTACTTACTCATTGTAAAAAAAAAAATACATTTAAAAACAAAAGTTGGGTTCTCATGGATTCCCCTGGAATCTTAAAGTGGCAAAAATCCAATTATGGATTGTGGTAAAAATGTAACAAACAAGGAAGCATGTTCAACATTATTTGAATAAATTGTTTGCATGGTGTGAATTTGAATAAACAGTTTTAGCTATTTGCAGGGTATGTATTTAAGAACATGATTTGAATAAACTGTTTGTATTTCAGCTGTTTGCAGGATGTGTATTAAAGAACATGATTTGAATAAACTGTTTGTATTTCAGCTGTTTGTAGGATGTGTATTAAAGAACATGATTTTAATAAACTGTTTGTGTTTCATCTGTTTGTAAGATGTGTATTAAAGAACCTGATTTGAATAAACTGTGTTTCTGCTGTTTGTAGGATGTGTATTAACGAACATGATTTGAATAAACTGTTTGTGTTTCAGCTGTTTGCAGGATGTGTATTAAAGAACATGATTTGAATAAACTGTTTGTGTTTCAG
>JAUUEI010583888.1:0-13239 GCA_032274625.1 Depressigyra globulus
TGAGTGGGACAACCAACTAGATTTAGACCCAGAACTTTTATACCAGAAGTCACACAACAAAACATAGGAAGTCAATATAAATCAATCTTTAGCTAAAATATAAAATATAAATTTTACAGAGATAAAAAAATCAGGAATTATAATGACTTTAATAGAATTAGAAATTAAAAAAGATTTAATCTCTCTTCATAATGAAAAAGTATCATAAAATGCAATTACAAAACTACATCGACAATCTTAACCGACTTTTTCAAACAGGAAATGCGAGAGAACATAGTTATAGGGGTGATTTACAAGAACTTCTTAATCAAATTATAGATGATGATGAAATTATTGTTACAAATGAACCAGCTCGTATTCGCGATGTTGGTGCTCCTGATTATAGTATTACAAAAAAAGATATACCTTTAGGATATATTGAAGCAAAAGATATAAATAAACCACTTGATAGCAAAGAGTATAAAGAGCAGTTTGACAGATATAAAGATGCCTTAGACAATCTCATCATCACTGATTATTTGAATTTTTGGTTTTATAAAAATGGTGAATTAATTCAAAAGATACAAATAGCTAAAATTCAAGATAATAAAATAGTAGCAATAGAAGATAGTTTCAAATCATTTACAAATGCCATAAAAGATTTTACTACCTTTGTATCTCAAACTATCACAAGTCCCTCAAAATTAGCCAAACTTATGGCAGCAAAAGCAAGACTTTTAGAAGATGTGATAGAAAAAGCGATTTTGAGTGATGAAGAGAGTCAGGCAAACAACTCTTCAAAAGAGCAACTAGAAGTTTTTAAACAAAATATTATACATGACATTACACCCTCAAGTTTTGCAGATATCTATGCACAGACTATAGCCTATGGACTCTTTACCGCAAGACTTCATGATAAAACTCTGCAAGATTTTAGCCGACAAGAAGCTCAGTACCTCATACCAAAATCAAACCCATTTCTAAGAGGGCTTTTTAACTACATAGGTGGTGTTGAGTGTGATGATAGGCTTATATGGATTATAGACTCTTTAGCCGAAATTTTCTTAGCTACAAACATAGAAAAACTTTTTGTAAGCTATACTCAAAAAGCTGGAAGAACTGACCCTGTCATACATTTTTATGAAACATTTTTAGGGGAGTATAACCCAAAACTAAGAAAAGCAAGGGGTGTTTGGTACACACCAACTTCTGTTGTTGATTTTATAGTTCGTGCAGTAGATGAAGTGTTAAAAGATGAGTTTAGCTTAGAAGATGGACTTATAGATGACAGCAAGATAAAGATAAAAATAGAAAGTCCAAGTACACTTTATAACAAAAATGGTACACCAAAGAAAGACCAAACGATAGAAAAAGAGGTGCATAAAGTTCAGATACTCGACCCAGCAACAGGAACAGGTACATTTCTAGCACAAACTATAAAGTTCATCAAAAAAGAGTTTTGGGGTGGGAGTTGGAGTGCTTATGTAGAAAATGACCTCATTCCACGGCTAAATGGTTTTGAGTTGCTCATGGCTTCGTATGCTATGGCTCACTTAAAGCTAGATTTACTTTTGATGGAAACTGGCTATACTCCAACAAGTGAGCAAAATCAAAAAAGACTCAATGTTTACCTTACAAACTCACTTGAAAGCTATCACGAGCATACTGGAAATCTTTTTAGCTCATACCTTGCAAATGAGAGCAAACAAGCCGATAGGATAAAAAAAGAGACTCCTGTGATGGTTGTGATGGGGAATCCACCTTATGCAGTAAGTAGTTCAAATAAGAGTGAGTGGATACAAAATCTACTACAAGATTATAAAAAAGATTTGAATGAGCGAAAAATAAATCTTGATGATGATTATATAAAATTTATAAGATATGGACAGCATTTTATAGATAAAAATGGCGAAGGAATTTTAGCTTATATCTCAAATAACTCTTTTATAGATGGAATCACCCATAGACAAATGAGAAAATCATTGTTAGAGAGTTTTGATAAGATTTATATCTTAGATTTACATGGAAACAGCAAGAAAAAAGAGGTTTGCCCAAATGGGAGCAAAGATGAAAATGTATTTGACATCATGCAGGGTGTATCTATCAATATTTTTGTAAAGAAAAAACAAAATAGTAAAAAATTAGCAGATGTTTATCACTATGATTTATATGGTAAAAGAGATTTTAAATATAATTTTTTGGATGAAAATAACCTAAATAATATTAAATGGCAAAAATTAGAATATAAAGAGCCTAATTATTTTTTTGTTCTAAAAGATTTTGCTTTACAAAAAGAATGGGATAATGGCTTTAAAATAGACGAATTATTAACATTATATAATTCAGGAATTTCAACCGATAGAGACTTATTATTTATTGATTTTGAAAAAGAAAATTTAATTAAAAAATTTAAATTATTACTTTCAAATGACATAGAAGATAATTTTAAAACTAAATATAGAATTGAAAATTCAAGTAGTTATAAAATAGTTGAAAAAATAAAAAATAAAAATTTTAATGAAAAGTATATATCTAAAATACAGTATAGAATGCTAGATATTAGATATATTTACTATGATACATCTATAGTAAGTCGTTCAGCAAAGCAAGTTATGAAGCATTTTTTTAATAAAGAAAATTTTGGTCTTATTATAAATCGACAATATACAGGAAGTAGTTATAGTCATTGTTCTATTAATAAATATATTTCAAATAAAGGTGTGCACTATCTAGGAAATACAGGAAATGATTATAATTTTCCTTTATATTTATACCAAGACGAAAACTCACTAGACAACACAAGAGTACCAAACTTAAACCTTGAAATAGTAGAGACAATAGAAAAAGCCTTAAATCTAAAATTTACCCCTGAAAAAATTCAACATTCAAAATTCAACATTCAAAATTCCACCTTCGCCCCCATTGATATACTAGATTATATCTACGCAGTTTTACACTCTCCAACTTATAGAGAAAAATACAAAGAGTTTTTAAAGATAGACTTTCCAAGAGTGCCATATCCTAGTGTTGATACTTTTTGGCTCTTAGTTGAGTTTGGTGGTAAGCTTAGAGCCTTGCATCTGCTAGAAGATAAAAGCTTGGATGAGCGAATCATAGATATAAAAGGTGATGGCGACATGAGCATCACAAATAAACTAAATAAAAAAGATTTTACTATAACTGATGACAAAGTAGAACTTAGACTCAACGAAAATATATCTATAGTAAATATCCCTCTCATCTCATGGGAGTTCTACATAGGAGGCTACCAACCAGCCCAAAAATGGTTAAAAGATAGAGTAGGAAGAGAACTTAGCCGAAGTGATTTGAAGCATTATAATAAGATTATTAATACTTTAAAGAAAACTGATGAGATTATGAAAGAGATTGATAAAGTATTTATCATAAATGAGAACTAATTATGAATAATCTAACAATAAAAGATGAACTAACAGATTTTTTACTTTATACTACACCAAACAGTGAGATAAAAGTAGAAACATATCTACACAATGAAACTTTATGGTTACCTCAAAAAAGAATTGCAGAACTCTTTGGAGTGCAAAGACCTGCTATAACTAAACATCTCAAAAATATATTTGAGAGTGGTGAACTCGAAGAGGATGCAGTTAGTTCCATTTTGGAACATACTGCCGAAGATGGTAAAAAATATAATACAAAGTTTTATAACCTTGATGCCATTCTTTCAGTTGGTTATCGTGTAAATTCCCTGCAAGCGACACAGTTTAGAATCTGGGCTACCAAGATACTAAAAGAGTATATCATCAAAGGTTTTGCCATGGATGATGATAGGCTTAAAAATGGGCAATACTTTGGTAAAGACTACTTTAAAGAGCTTCTCGAACGTGTTCGTTCTATTAGAACAAGCGAAAGACGCATCTATCAACAAATAACCGATATATTTGCAGAGTGTAGTTTTGACTATGATAAAAACTCTCAAACAACTAAAGAGTTCTATGCAACAGTTCAAAATAAATTTCATTTTGCTATCACAGGAAAAACAGCTGCTGAAATAGTCTATGAAAATGCAGATATAAAAAAGCCAAACATGGGTTTAACTTCGTGGAAAAATTCGCCTGATGGACGAGTGCTAAAATCAGACACAAACATAGCCAAGAACTATCTTGGGGAAGATGATATTAAAAAGCTTGAAAGAACCATTGGTGCGTATTTTGACTATATTGAAAGAATCATTGAAAATAGACAAGAGTTGAGTATGAAGGATGTAAGTGAATCGGTCAATAAATTTTTAGAATTTAATGAGTTTAAAGTACTTGAAGGAAAAGGTACAATCTCACATATACAAGCTAAAGAGAAAGCTTCAAAAGAGTATGAAGAGTTTAACAAAATACAAAAAATAGAGTCGGATTTTGATAAAGAGATGAAGAAGTTACTTAGTTAAAAAACACTCAACAAATACAAGGAACGAATAATTTACCTAAAGGAAAATTATTGCTCACGACAATCGTTAGCAGATAAAGGATTTTTTATGATAGAAAAACTTTTTGTTTATGGAACATTAGCCCCAAATCGCCCAAATGAACATATACTAAAAGAAATTGGTGGTTCTTGGCAAGATGCAATAGTAATGGGAAAACTTAAAGAAGAGGGTTGGGGAGCAGAGATGGGTTATCCAGGTATCGAACTCAATGATAATGCAGATGAAATAAAAGGTTTTATTTTTAAATCAGAAAATCTATCAAATCATTGGAATATGCTTGATAATTTTGAAGGTGAAGGATATGAGAGAGTGATTGTGAAAGCAAAACTTAAAGATGGAAGTATAGTTGAAACTTACATTTATGCGTTAAGGAACTGTCAATAAATACCAAGCTTTAAAGTATCGCATTGAGCTATTTAAAATATTAAATAGTTAAGCTGTAATATCGCCATGCCCCTCAAGATTGCCGCTATAAACACTTGACAATCAACCCAAAATGCACTACAATTGTAGATACAAAATCAAGAAGGTATTAAGACATGAAACAAGCTATAAATATTAGACTTGAAAAAGATATAGTTCAAACATTAGATGAGTATGCACAAGAGTTAGATAAAACAAGAACAAGTCTTGTTGAAAAAGCGATTGAGTTGTACTTTGATAAACTTGATGAAATGATCGCAGATAAAAGAATAGACAACCTTAAATCTGGCAGATCTACTGTGATCCCACTAGAGGAAGTGTTTAAAAAAGCAGGGATTAATGTATAAAGTTGCATTTGATAAAGATGCAGAAAAAGAGTTTTTAAGGCTAGATACTAAAGCACAAAAACTTATAGCTTCAAAAATTATAGATTTGAAAAATGGAAATTTTTCTAATGACAAGCATCTTCAAGGCAAACATAAAGGTAAGTTTAGAAAAAGGGCTGGAAACTATAGAATCATATACTTAAGAGAAAATGATCTTTTAGTTATCACTGTAGTTAGGGTTGCACATCGAAAAGAAGTTTATTAGCTTACCAGAATAAGGACCAGGCGTTGAATATGCACCATGGAATGCTGAAATAATGGTAGCTACAAAAGAGATACTCAAGATCTCAAAAAAGAGCTAAGCGTTTCACAGGAGCCGCTCTCGGTTCTGTCGCATATCATCTCGAGCAGGAAGGCAATAATCCCCTAGTGCAAAAGTCATAGGCGCGAACATGCCCGCATCTATATTTATCCTATCACCTCATATACCTCTTTGACCTCAGGGATATTCTCTCCGATGGTGATCGCAGTGAGCACTCTGCGCTTGGCCTCTTCCCAGCTGGTCTGGTCTTTGGCGTGGATGGTGCAGAGTGGGGTCTGGGTGTCTACTGTACTGCCTAGACCGATGATATTTTCCAGACCTACGCTGTGATCGATACTGTCGCTAGGGCGGATACGCCCGCCACCCAGTCCTACGACACCCATGCCTATGGCGATGGTGTCCATGGATTCGATGATCCCTCTGTCGGGGGCATAAATGGGCTGGATGATGGGGGCAACGGGTAGGTAGTGATCATAGCGTTCACAGAAATCAGCAGGCCCACCTAGCATCGTGACCATACGGGCAAAGACCTCTAGGGCTTTGCCACTAGAGAGCGAATCTTCGAGCTTTTGGGTAGCTTCTGCCTCGTCTTTGGCTAGACCTGTCTCAGTCAGGGCAGGGACGCAGAGTGCCATATTGACAGCATGGAGTCGTGGGTTTTTGCGACTGTTCATCAGATACTCTACCGCTTCACGTACCTCAAGCGCATTGCCTGCATTGTAGGCCAGAGACTGGTTCATATCTGTGAGTACTGCTTTGGTCTTGACGCCTGCATGGTTGGCGATCTCTACGATGGACTCTGCCAGCTCTTTGGAGAGGGCATAGGTGGGCATGAATGCACCACTGCCGACCTTGACATCCATGATGAGGGTGTCTAGCCCCTCTGCCAGCTTCTTGGAGAGAATAGAGGCCGAGATCATCGGGACACTCTCTACCGTGGCAGTGACATCACGGATAGAGTAGATACGCTTGTCTGCTGGAGCCAGAGAGGCAGTCTGTCCGATGATCGCTACGCCACACTCTTTGACCACCTGCTTGAAACGGGTGTTGTCAGGCAGGACATTGTAGCCCGGAATCGACTCAAACTTGTCCAGTGTGCCGCCCGTATGCCCCAGTCCACGACCAGAGATCATCGGCACATAGGCACCACAGGCTGCGAGCATAGGTCCAAGCATCAGGGAGACCACATCGCCTACACCGCCGGTAGAGTGCTTGTCCACAATAGGCCCGTCGATGCCCTCCCATGTAAGTGTGTCTCCGGAGTTTTTCATCGCCAGCGTGAGGGTGGTTTTCTCCTCCAGACTCATACCGTTGAAAAAGACCGCCATTGCAAAGGCAGAGATATGCTCATTGGCGACAGAGCCATCGGTGACTCCCTGGATAAATGCCTCTATCTCTGCTCCGGAGAGAGGTTGGTTGTCTCTCTTTTTTCGGATAAACTCCTGGGGGATAAACATATCATACTCCTTTCAGATTGTCAGGACCAAAGGAGTAGGGGAGCAGCTCGTCGATGGTAAAGACTTGCTGCAGACCCTCCTCTACATGACAGACATAGATCCGGGTATCGCTGTCTGCGAATTCGCGTATCCTTTGGCGGCAGGCACCACAGGGGGTGATGGGTGCTTCAGAGATGCCTGTGATGAGGATAGCCTTGATCTGTTTGCCGCCACTTGCTACCATGCTTCCGATGGCTTGCTCTTCGGCGCAGGAGCCTGAGGGGTAGGCGGCATTTTCTACATTGCATCCGTGGTGGATGTTGCCGTGTTCATCCAGTACAGCTGCACCGACAGGAAAATGGCTGTAGGGTGCGTGTGCATGTCTGCGTACTTGTGCGGCTGTCTGGATAAGTGTGTTGATAATATCTTGATTCATGGGAACTATTTTAGCGTAAATAGTCAAAAAAGTTTCATAAATTGGATATAATCATACTATTAAAGGAAGACTATTAAAGGAACACCCCATGCAACATCTATCAAAAACCATCGACCATACACTTCTCAAGGCGGATGCTACAGCCGCGCAGATAGAGACACTCTGTGCAGAGGCGAGAGAGTATCACTTCTGTAGTGTGTGTGTCAATTCCAGCTATGTGCCTCTGGCTGCCAGTCAGCTAAAGGATACGGATGTCAAAGTCTGCTCTGTGGTAGGCTTTCCTCTGGGAGCCATGAGTACAGAAGCCAAAGCCTATGAAGCCAAGATGGCTATCGCTGAGGGAGCAGAGGAGATCGATATGGTCATCCATGTAGGCTGGCTCAAATCAGGCGATATGGAGAAGGTAGAGCAGGATATACAGGCCCTGAGAGAAGCCACCAAAGGGAAGATCCTCAAGGTGATCTTTGAGACGGCACTGATCAGCAAAGAGGAGATCGTGATACTCTGTGAGATCTGCACGAGAGTAGGGGTGGATTTTGTCAAGACATCGACCGGATTCTCGACAGGAGGTGCGACACTGGAAGATGTGGCATTGATGAAAGCCTCAGTAGGCGATGGTGTGCAGGTCAAAGCCTCAGGGGGTATCCGAGACTATGAGACAGCGCATGCGATGATAGAGGCAGGGGCTACGAGGCTGGGTGTGAGTGCTGGGATCGCGATAGTGACGGGCGCACCCGCAACACAAGGAGACTACTGATGGGCAGGGTTATTTGGCTGGTGATGGATTCGTTTGGTATCGGTGGGGCAGAGGATGCTGCCAGTTTTGGAGATGAGGGAGCGGATACACTAGGACATATCAATGATGCACATCCACTCTCTATCCCCAACATGGCTTCACTGGGTCTAGCAAAGGCCTATGAAAACAATACAGGCAAAGCACTCCGGCTCGCCCAGACTGCTGATCCTGTAAAAGGATGCTTCTATGGTGCTGCCAAGGAGCACTCCGCAGGCAAAGACACCCTCTCTGGGCACTGGGAGATGGCTGGTGTGCAGATGGATCTGGAGATGGTCTATTTTCCCGATACGCAGCCGACCTTCCCTCCTGAGATGATCGAAGAGATTATTGCCAAGAGTGATATCGAGGGGATACTGGGGGATAGGCACGCCAGTGGGCTTGAGGTGATAGAGACACTGGGAGAGGAGCATATCCGTACAGGCTATCCGATCTTTTATACCAGTGCGGACTCTGTGTTGCAGATCGCTTCGCATGAGGAGCATTTTGGGCTGGAGAGACTCTATAGGCTCTGTGAGGTTGCCAGAGAGATCACAAACAGCTACGGTGTGGGGCGTGTGATAGCCAGACCCTTTATCGGAGAGAGTGCAGAGACATTTGAACGTACCAAAAACCGTCATGACTATGCGATGAGACCCAGCGGAAAGTCTGTGCTGGAGATTGCCGTGGAGCAGGGCAGAGAGGTGATAGGCATCGGGAAGATCCATGATATCTTTGGCGGGCATGGCATCAGCACCAAGATACCTGCCTACAAATTAGCAGGCCTCATGGATGCTACACTTGAGCAGATACGACAGGCGGAAGAGGGCAGTATCATCTATACTAACTTTGTTGATTTTGATATGGAGTGGGGGCATCGCAGAGATGTGGAAGGGTATGCCGAGGGGCTTGAGTACTTTGACCGAAGAGTACCAGAACTCTTGACGCTCCTCAAAGAAGATGACCTACTCATCATTACCGCAGATCACGGCTGTGACCCTACATGGAAAGGTACAGATCATACCCGTGAGCATGTCCCTGTCTTTGGGATGCTCAGAAGCAGAGATATAGGGGATATAGGTCTATGTGAGGGATTTGCAGATATGGCAGCAACGATCAGTGCGCATCTAGGCATACCATCAGCAGAGCAGGGAAGCTCCTTTTTGTCATAACATTAAAGTGAAATTTTTTTGGTAGGGTGCGTAACACGCACCATTTTTCGTATCGCATACCCAATACGCTCCCACCGAAAGAGGCCTCGAAAGAACTTCGTCATTCCGTGCTTGATACGGAATCCATGGCTTATTTTGGTCTGATGGCTAGCAAAACTGTGGATCCTGAATCGAGTTCAGGGTGACATGTTGGTATATTGCTAGGTTCTTTCACAGTTTCATACGGTGGGAGCAAGAGAAGAGCAGATTATTTAAAAAGCTGACTGTGTGTACCTACTCTTAAAAGTTCTAGGGTGTTGTTTGTTATGCGATACACAACCAGCAGATCTCCACTGATATGAAACTCATTGGTATCTTTGTAGTTGCCAGATAGTGCATGGTCTCTGGACTCTGCGGGAAGCTCCTCTTCGTGGAGTAGTAGAGAGATATACAAAAAGAGCTTTGCAGTGTTGGTGGGATTTAGTTTTGCTTTTTGTAGATTTTTTGTAAAATCTTTATGTATTGCAATATCAAGCACCAAGTTCCTTTTTGAGGCTATCAAGTGAAATCTTAGTCATATTTTTGCCTTTTCTGGCATCCTGTATGGTTTTGGCTGTCTCTTCGTTGGGGATTTTGATAGAGAAAGGGATGCCCTTTTCCATCACTGACTGAGATAGAAAAATATTAAATGCATCACTCAGCCCCATACCATACTGTTTAAATATATCTTGTGCTTTCTGTTTCATTATGGCATCAAGATAGACATTGGTTCTTATTTTTTTATTTGCTGTTACTGTCATGGTCATCCTTCTCGTGAGTGATGGTATCAGTATAACACACATTGTGTGTTTTGTCAATAAATCTGCGCCACAATTTCATATTTCCTGATACGGAATACTCCATCGAAACAGTGGGACCAAGAGAGGATAGATTAAAATTCAGGAGAGAGTTTTATCTCTCCTTTACATACGGTACACCATCAGCTTTCGGTGCCACAGCACGCCCGACAAATCCTGCGAGTAGGATGACGGTGAGAATGTAGGGGGAGGCCTGGATGAACTGCACGGGGATCTCTCCGACATAGGGCAGGGAGACACCCTGTAGCCGCATCGCCAACGCATCCAAGAATCCAAAGAGGAAACACGCGAGCATGGCAGGGATGGGTTTCCATTTACCAAAGATCATGGCGGCCAGTGCGATATATCCCTGTCCTGCGGACATGTCACGGATGAAGGAGGCGTTTTGAGCGATGGAGATATAGGTACCGCCGATGCCCGTGAGGACTCCTGCGATGAGTACGGCTCGGTAGCGGAGAAATGCCACGGAGATACCGGCAGTATCGACTGCATTGGGGTTTTCTCCTACCGCTCTGAGTCTGAGTCCAAAGCGGGTCTTGAAAAGCACCCACCAGGTCACGGCTACGGAGAGAAATGCCATATAGACCAGCAGATTGTGCCCACTGATGAGCTTGGTGTAGATCTCGCCTAGTATAGGTATGTTGGAGAGCGCTTCTGTACCCGGTAGATCGATAGGCATAAAGCGTGCATCACTAGGGAGCGTGGGGGTCTGACCTGCACGATGGAACCATGCCATGCCCAGAACGACAGTGAGCCCTGAGACGATGATGTTGATCGCCACACCACTGACGACCTGATCGCCATTGTGGGTGATGGAGGCAAAGCCATGGATCATACTGAGTGCCATGTTGACCACGATAGCCGCCATGAGTCCCAGCCATGGAGAGCCTGTCACTGCGGCGGTACTGGCAGCAGCAAAGGCACCAGCGAGGAGTTTCCCCTCCAGACTGATATCGACAATACCTGAACGCTCGGAGAAGATACCTGCCATCGCAGCGAAGATCAGCGGTGTAGAGACACGGATGGTCGCTGCTAGGATAGAGAGGATGTCATTGAGTGCAAAGTCCATATTAGGCTACCTCCGTTTTATGACTGTTGTCTCTGGCAAAGAGAGAGAAAAACTTCTCTAGCCACGGCTTGCTCATATACGCCAAAGCACCGCTAAAGAGGATGATAAGTCCTTGGATGACAAAGACCATCTCTTTGGAGATCGCCGGCATCTCAAATGCCAGCTCGGCACCCCCTTGGAAGAGTGCACCAAAGAGGATACTGGAGAGGATGATACCCACAGGATGGTTGCGTCCCATGAGGGCTACAGCGATCCCTGTAAATCCGTACCCTGCCACAAAGTCGAGCATCAGTTTATGCTGGACGCCCATCACCTCATTGAGCCCTGCGAGCCCTGCGAGCCCACCAGAGATGAGCATGGTGATCATGATGATCTTTTTGGGATCGATCCCTGCATATCTGGCGGCACTCTCACTAAATCCTACCGAACGTAAGGCATAGCCCCAACGGGTATGCCAAACATAGACCCAGAACAGTATCGAGACTACGATGGCTACGATGAAGCTGAGGTTGAGTGGCGACTCAGAGGTCTCGATGCCAAACCATCCCAGTATCTCATACATAAAGGGCAGTTGTGCTGCCTCGGAGAAGACCCGACTCTCAGGTGTCATGCTGCCTGGTACGATGAAGATATTGACCAGTAGATAGACCATGAGGTTGGCTGCAATAAAGTTGAACATAATGGTCGTGATCACAATATGGCTGCCGCGATAGGCCTGTAGATATGCAGGGATCGCTGCCCACGCTGCACCAAAGAGCATCCCTGCGATGATAGCGATCGGAAACAGTGCCCAGAAAGGCAGCATGCCATCGAGTGCCAGTAGTGCCACGGCGACACCCAGTCCACCGATATAGGCTTGTCCCTCTCCACCGATGTTGAAGAGCATGGCATGAAAGGCGATCGCCACTGCCAAGCCTGTGAAGATAAAGTTGGTGGCATAGTAGAGGGTGTAGCCTATCCCCTCAGAGGTACCGAAGGCGCCTTCCATCATGATCTTGAATGCCTCAAAAGGATCTTCCCCGATCAGATAGATGATGATACTCGATACGGCAAAAGCGATGAAGAGATTGATTAGAGGGATGAGTATGATATCTGCCCATGCCGGTAGTGGTTGTTTGGTCTTAGCCATGGGTTTCCCCTTTATGTTCGTCTTCTTGATGGGCGTTTGCCATCATGAGTCCCAGTGTTCTCTCGTCTGCCTCCGCAGCACTTACTTCGCCTACGATCCTGCCGTCAAACATCACAACGATACGATCTGCCAGTGAGATCAACTCATCGAGCTCTCCGGAGACCAGCAGTACAGCTGAGCCTTGGTCACGCATCGCGATGATCTGTTTATGTATGAACTCTATCGCACCGATATCCACCCCTCTGGTAGGCTGACCAATCAGCAAAACCTTGGGTTTGGGATCCATCTCTCGGGCGAGGATGAGCTTTTGCTGGTTACCCCCTGAGAAGTTGGCTGACTTGAGTGTAGGGTCGCCAGGCCGTATGTCAAAAATCTCCATCAAGCGCAAACAGTGGTTTTTGATCGCCTCTGTTTTGGTTAGGACAGTACCGTTATAGTCAGGGCTGTTATGGTAGCCCAGGATCGCAGACTCACTGGCAGAGAATCTAGGAATCAGCCCTCGCTTGAGCCTGTCTTCCGGGACATGCGCGATACTGGAGTGCCTGACTTTTTCTGGATTTGTGGTCTGCTTGGGGGTGATGGTGAGTCCGTTGATCTGTACTTCACCCTCGGTACAAGGTCGCATGCCAGAGAGGATCTCCAGCAGCTCACTCTGCCCGTTTCCAGAGACACCAGCAACCCCTACGATCTCACCTGAGTGTACATCAAAGGTGATATCATCGAGCCGCTTGATCTTCTGCGCATCTATGAGTCCTAGGTGCTTGATCTCTATGAGTGTCTCTTTGGGTACTGCAGCTGTCTTGTCCAGATCCATGCGGATCTTTCTGCCTACCATCAGCTCTGCCAGCTCCCCTTTGCTGGTCTCAGAAGTCTTGAC
>JAUUEI010583889.1:0-10750 GCA_032274625.1 Depressigyra globulus
CCGTCCACCATCAAACTTACCCCCACCCCTCCCGTCCCGGACTTAGTCCCTGGCGATGTCAGAGGTTAAGCCCGAGAAGGGCGTGCCTGAACCTTCAGTGGATAGGGGCACGTAAATAGAGTTCCCATTCCCATTCATATTAGAACCACCTCGTATACTACGCTCCTGCTTGATAGGTTAATTAGAATGTTAAACACTACTGGTTGAACAAATTTCTCTTTTGTTTTATTTCAGGATATACTAGAAAATGAAGACCTCAAGTTAGACAATATGTTTATAGCCTCACTGATTCGAGACTTCCTACAGGTGAGTACAACCACAATCTGTGATGGAAACGCTCTACATTATCACTTATATATAGCAGCACAATTACATGTATGTTCCCAACATTATCTTTTGCTGACATAGTAAATGACCTATCTAAAACAAATTAAATGGCCTGTTTTCTGCTTTTGATCATAATTGTGATAACTTTTGTATGACTTGGTCCATGGTCACTTTGCACATATTTGCTGGATCCGCCTTTATATATGAGACGGGTCATATTTCCTTGGTTTAATAATTGTACAAATAAAAGATTGTCATTGGAGAAAATTTATTCAGTGTGAGAGATCACCCGTTGTACACAAATAAGATAAAAATATAGATACTTTTTCAGAATCGTGATTTACTGATTCTAGGCCATGACCCCTAAACCATCCAATGCACTTGCATATCATGTTTTCATCTGTGCACCCCCGTATGACGCGTGTACCATAAATAACTTAGTTGGAAAACAAGTTTAAATGTATTCAAACCTGTTTTTAATAATGTCTACAGAATTTTACACTCCTGTCTGTTAGATCCCATTTATCTTAAAACTCGTTAGATATGTATTTTAAAGAACTCTTTGTAAAATAAATAATATCAAACGATCACTCGTGTATTATGATCTATATCTGCCAACGGCAATGACGACAGAAGATAGAAACTTTGCAATATTGGATTAGTGTAAGATCATTATTACATCGATGACGGCTTTATTCTCTTTCCCATTCGGGTCCTGTATGTCTGTCCTTGACAGGTTGATTGCCATCATTAATCAAACACATCCTCAACATCGCGTGACAATATTATTGCGTGTGCTTCAAACAATATTTCTATCGATATGTTTTGTTTGTTCAGAATCTGCCTCATGCATTTTCAATGATTTTAACAAAATTATTGTTATACAAATTGAGCAGTGATAAAATCGTGCTGAATGCGAGTAAATGAAGGATGAACTTATAGATACCATGCGTTTGTGTAAGGGTATATTGAGGGTAGACGTCACAACCAGAACTAGCTATGTCCAAAATTATCGTGGTTCACGGAAACAACCGCTTTCTAGACGGTTCGTCCACTGTACTATTCGTCCACAGACGATTCGTCCACCGTACGATTCGTCCACGTTCAATTCGTCCACTCGGAGTGGTAGAACCAAACTTAAACAATAAACTGAAATGGAATACAATCTCCTACCTACATGGTGTGGGGTCTCCGAGGTTCATAATTATACAACACAAAAACACAATATAAATATTTTATTTTGTGTTTGAACGAAATAAACACCAATTTATTATCATTAGTGGACGAATTGTCCAGGTGTCATTTTTTGTCGTGGACGAATTGTCTCTAGTTAACCAGTGGACGAATTTTTAGTGGACGAATCGTCCGTGGACGAATCGTCCAGGGGACGGATCGTCTGCATCCCAAACAACCACGGTCTTGCCTAAATGCCCTTTCCACTCTTAAATTTGATTACGATAACAGTTTTGTCGTTCGGATTTGACAAAAATAAGTCTTAATGTTTAGAAAATCTAATTCGTTTAAAATATAAAAGAAAGCAATCTTTTTCTAAATCACATAATCAAACGAAAATCATATGGCGTGTTAAATTACAAATACAACCGCACATTAAATGCATCCGTACGTTTTCGTTATCAATATAGCATCAGTGAATAACTCGAAATAAAGCACTAGACTCCATATGTGCAATACTTCGTTACAATCATCGTCCGGAACGCTAAAGTGAGAATAGCGAAGTTAATATTTATTAGACAGAAATTATCACGTGCATCTAAACTATATAGAAGAACGATGTATAGCGCAAGATGTAGAATTTGCTTTATCTGTTCTAAATTCTTTAATAATAATAATAATAATAGTAATATAAAAAAGAAGAAGAAGAAGACAAAAACGAAGAAGAAGAAGAAAAGAAAAAAGAAAATTCCAGATTTTGCAGCTTTAACGTCTACTGAAGGAGTTTATTAATTTAAATTGCCATGCCATTTTGATGATGCTGTTTCATAATACGTCTGACATGAACTATACTGACAAATGTGTTTGTGAATTTGCTTTATTTAGCGTAAGCAGTAACAAGAAACAAACGCTGCAGATTGGTGCGATTTTAGGTCCGTATTCTGGGTTTGAGATATCTTGGTAAGACGATAAACCGAGAAACGCTAATCGTACAGAAACATAACCACAGACCGATGGACAAATAAAACCTGAGATACAAATATTGGACTTGTCATTTTGAAGTTCACGACTAATAGCCATGCAGCAAAATGCATTATGCTTGATGTATGCACATAATAAAGCACTCCGTTTCAGTTTCTATAATGAACTACATGTATATACGTCGATTATATTTATAATGGGGGCCCGTATCAATCCATTATATGTGTAATGCATTCAGCAGTAAGTGTTCCATAATAGTTGTACACCTGCCATATTTACTTGCATGGTGGTTACAGGGCACAATAATTCACGCGAACTATCGTTCTGTTCGCGTGTCGGTTACGCAAAATTCAATTCACGCGAACTGCCATTCCGTTATGTTAGGGTTATAACATCCAAATACTCCTGAAAGCTTTCAAAACGTTTTATCGTAGACACTCTGAGTCTATTACACGATATGACGCATCACAGACCAAGATGATGTCTGATGCAATACCCTATTTTGACATTGTGAATGCATTTTCATCTTTTTTGGTGAATTGCTTGTACATATCAACCTTTGTACAAAATTGGACTTTGACAGCTGTATACTGTGTTCATGACGGGTGCCACCGGTGGGGCAGGATTTAGGCAGTAATTCATGAGTGCATGCTGTCATAGGTGTATGTATCCGCTGAGCTCTGTCGTGTGCCAATTTACAAAATCCTGTGGGAGTGGCAGTCCTCTTAAAAGCGATGCAGTAGGGGTGAAATATCTTTTACATGATTGACTTGGAGTGACAGTCCTCCCATTGACGACACTTGATTGTAGTTCACGGAGACAATCACGACCTTGCCAAAATATCCTTTCGACTCTTCATTGTGCAGAGATACGGTTTTGATTGCGATAACGGTTTTGTCCTTCAGATTCGGTTACCTCAGATTTTGAAATATTGGCCCCTGTGGTTATTCCATCTGCATTTAGGCTGGTAGGTACCGGGTTCGCATCCAGGTTCCGGTATCGGTTCCAACACAGAGCGAGTTTGTGTAGGGCTCAGTGGGAACAGGTGTAACTAACGCCACCAAACATTCTTCTCTCTCACTAATAACTAACAATTAACCTCTGTCCGGCACGCATTATAAAACTGATGTGTGTCCAGGATAGCGTGTTTGAACCTCAATTGAATATAATCACGAACATAAACGTAAAATCAGAAGAAGAAGAAAAAACTTGGGTTTTAAAAATGTCCATAGTACACATGGGCGTACGACCCCCCGGGGGGGGGAGCAAATCAACCCCTTAGCCCCCTATGTCAAAGAGTCCCCATAGGCCCATGATAGTACAAGATACACGTAGAGAACAGTCTTCCACATCACCACTAAATAAAAAGATTTATGTAACGACAATAAATGAGAATGTTGCAAGCAGATGACTGTTTTCGTTGTATGAGAAGTTTCTTTTGAAATATAGTTTACTGTCCAAGAACCTGCGTGGGTGGAGGGATTATGGAGTTGAGGGTGGTCGATGAGGCAATAGATGTTCCAAAATAAATATACCACGTTAAAAAATTGAATTAGTGTCTAGTAGCAAAAAAAAAAAGAGAAGATATATTAGTAGAACAGTTCTGCTTGGAAGATCATAAATAAGAATACTGTTACTGATTGATGTATATTTTAAAACCCACCCCACTGCCATCAACGCAAATCTCATTCGCAGTCGGACATACGGAATCAAGCTGTTGTATTTACATGTTGTGCACTGCATGTCACATTCGCATACCGCGTACATGGAATCTTTAGTTTATTTTGTATAGAGGTACAGCGATAATCTGATCGCCAAAATCGTTATCTTGATAAAAAATCACAACCCCTCACATGGCTGAATCGAACGGGTGTTTTGGCATTTCACACGTGTGTCATAACTAAATCGTTTGTCCCCATGTTTTTTTTTTTTTTTGTTTCACGATTGACTGTCGTAAAGATACACCTCTTCCGTATTGGCTGGTATGACTTCACGGGCATTCCGCTAGCTCTGGAATCTCACAATTGTACATGCAGCTTGTAAACATTGACTTTCCGGAGTATTAATTTAAAAGGGCAATTCAGCGGTAAAGGACACTCGTATCTAAATTATGAACACTAATTTCATATCGTCTATTTATTTTATATTCAGGGTATTATCTTCCTGCAAGAAACAGAGCTGGGTTACCATGGCAACCTGAAGTCGTCTAATTGTGTGGTCAACAGTCGCTGGACACTACAGCTGACCGACTTCTCACTGTCCTACGTGCGGTCCTGCACCTATTCGAAGGAAGACGAACACGCGTACTACAGAAGTAAGTCGAGACCAAGTGCAATATAATTAGCGTCCACGTCCTGTAGGCTAATAGCAGACGTCTCTATTTGGCACTAGATCTGGTGTTGACCAGCCCTCAAGCCCAAAACAAAAAGAAGTAAACCACATATACTGATAATGTAAGGGAATTATGGCATGCTTGAGGAAACGTGTTTTAATACCCAGAAAGATAATCCTGCCCTCACGGTCGATAGCCTTATAAGACATAATGGGATTTCTAAACAAAATACTCATTAAATATCAATAATCAAAATAAAAATAAACAGCAAAATGTTTATTACCAATAATTAGCAGAGCGTCAAAAGCGCGAGACCCAATATTAATGACAAAACCGTTATCACTATCAGAAAATATATATGCACAAAGCGGAGTGGATGGGGTAGTTTGGTATTTTCGGACAACAAGCCTTAAATGATGATATTCGATTTTTCAATAGAATTACAATTACAATGCTGGTGATGATGAAGGTACTATTGGTGGTGATGATCGTGATGATGTTCGGTGTTTGTGTAGATGATGATGATGATGATGAATACAATGAAGAGCAGAAGGAGTAAAACAATTAATATGTTATGTTATTCACTCTAGATCTGTTGTGGAAGTCCCCGGAACTTCTACGAAGTGATCCTTTTAAGGGTTCCCAGAAAGGTGACGTGTACGCTTTTGGTATAATTCTACATGAGATCTACGGCCGAGTTGGTCCTTTCGGCTTCTGTGGCATTTCACCTCAAGGTTTGTCTTTCTCTCTATATATGTCTCCCCTCTATCACATATAGATTATTTTGACAACAAATGTCTCTTCTGTGTTTTTATACATGTTTGTTACCATAAATCTACGCGATTAGGTGGATCTGGGTTTTGTATGTAGATGTGTAATGAGATACATTGGTGGCCTAATATCTCCTTTCTGAGCTCTGCACTGGTATTGGACTGGTGGGACAGCTCGGTTAAGGATAATTGGTAGCGTCCAACTCGTGATGTTGATAAACATTTGGTATTCTTAATCTCAATAATTACGCGGTCCTGGGTTCAAATCCAAGGTATCTAAGTATGTTTGATTTTTGTTAGTTTCGGTAGAGGGTTGGGGTGTGGTGTATGGATGCCATGTGTGTGTGAGGGGGGGGGGGGGGGGGTGATAGCCCATTGGTAGTGTTCAACTTCTCTCTCACTTACCGCTAACAACTAACAATTAAGCATTGAAATGCGTGCCCAGAAGAGCTTGATAATAATTAATCCACAATAAGAGATACGGTATAAGCAATGTTAAGATTAAAATGATGTTAAAATGACCAGTCTTGTCGTTGTATGTTCAGATATCATCCAGAAGGTGAAGATGCCGGACGAGGAGCCGTTTCGCCCGGACACGGCGCCATTGACGTGCGAGAGTTTTATCATCATCTGTATGAAGGAGTGCTGGAGTCAGTCGCCGGAAGACCGACCCGATTTTAAATCAGTCTGGAACAAACTCAAACTCATGAGGACGGGCATGTGAGTTGTTTTCATTGTTCTATTTTAAGTCCCTGTGGAACAAACTCAAACTCATGAGGACGGGCATGTGAGTTGTTTTCATTGTTCTATTTTAAGTCCCTGTGGAACAAACTCAAACTCATGAGGACGGGCATGTGAGTTGTTTCCAAAGTTTTATTTTAAGTCACTGTGGAACGAACTCAAACTCATGAGGACGGGTATGTGAGTTGTTTCCAAAGTTTTATTTTAAATCAGTCTGGAACAAACTCAAACTCATGAGGACAGGCATGTGAGTTGCTTTCATTGTTCTATTTTAAGTCCCTGTGGAACAAACTCAAACTCATGAGGACGGGTATGTGAGTTGTTTCCAAAGTTTTATTTTAAATCAGTCTGGAACAAACTCAAACTCATGAGGACAGGCATGTGAGTTGCTTTTTTAAAAGTCATTCTCATCATTAATTTGTTAAATATTTACTAAAGTTTGAAATCCAAAAGCCGATGTGATTTTCAAGCTAGCGTGTCGTTAAACCTCCATCCATTCATTCATTCGGTATATTACTTGAGATAGATATTGTGACAATTATTCATTATACAATTATACATGTATTTACTTTTGTTTGACACCTAACAGCCGATGTAATTTCTGTGCTAGGATGGCGTTAAACATTAACTAATTTATTTATTCATCAAAAAGCCAATCTTTTGGACCTGACATTGTGTTGTATTTTGAATTTTGATTTTAAACTTGAGGGCTAATACTTGTTGTTTCAGGAAACGAAATATTTTCGACAACATGATGGCGATAATGGAGAAATACCAGGAGAATCTGGAGGAGCTGGTGGAGGAGCGAACAGAGCAGCTCATCGAGGAGAAGAAGAAGACGGACGCACTCCTACACAGGATGCTTCCCAGGTACTTGAGTTTAGAAAAGGTTTTTTTCAGGGTAAAGAGGAAGAAGAAGATGAGTTTTATTTAACGATGCATTCGACGAATGGTTGTATCAGCGTTATTCGTGTGGTTAAGAACTACTAAGATTCTGAAAGGGGAAAACCGCTGCCAACACTCCATAGGCTACCCCTTTCGAAAAGCAGCAATAGATATTTTTGTGCATTTCCCCATAGAAGGACAATACATACTAGGCCTTTGGTATACCAGTTGTGGAGTACTGGTTGAAACGGACAAAAAACCCAATGAGTCCAGCAAGGATGTTCGATCTTGCGACCGAAGCACCCCTGGCGAGCGCTGAACCGATTGAGCTAGATCCCGCCTCTCCTAAAGACAAGTTAAAGTTAATGCTAAATTTGGTTTGTTTAACGACACCACGGCTAGATTACGTCAAGAATGCAAGCCACTAGACTGTTTACTTCTAGCACTAATGTCCTAATCAAAATTATGCCAACGTTTTACACTGAATTCATGACGATTCCTGGAATGAAAACTTCAAAATTTAATTCTCATAACGATAACCTATTGCGAAACCCAAACAACAGGCATAATAAATATCAAGAAGTTGCATTTTATAGATCAATAATTCCTTTAAAGGCAAATAATACTACACATACACAACTCGAAACAAACGTTAACCCACATCTCTCTTGACTACAGTTGACAAGTATAATTACAGTAGCTAGGTAAATTAACTTTTAAAATCTCTATATGAAAACTCTGTATGGTGTTATTTATGTGTATTATGTATATAGTAATAGGTCATCACAATGTTTGCTAAATTACCCTTAACAAGTTAAATAGGTCAACTAATTTATAACCATTGTACACTTGCTTTATCAAATTACACGTGCATACGAGTAACAGTGGGTAATAGCAAACTACTTCAGATATAAAACTATATTGATTACAATAGGTATGGATGTTGTGGTATTCTGTTAAATGAACTGTTTGATCACTGTTCTCAAAGATAATGTTTGAAGATGTTATATCTGCAGAATGTTTCTGCTCCACGTGTCCAGATTGGACATGTGATAATACATGACAGGTAACAGAACCGATAGTTTGGAATATGACGGATCAAAGAACACCTGGAGTATCGCATGGTATCATGTTGTTGGGTAAACCAACAGTCAATAGCAGTGTCGTAGAGTGCTTATCAAATGAAAATAGATGAACCCTTAAAGAAGTACAAGGGGCGGGATCTAGCTCAGTCGGTTGATCCCTCGCCTGGGGTGATTGGGTCGCAGGATCGAACCTTATTGAAGCCTTGGGCAGTATTTGAAGCCAACTTATATTTATTAGCAACCTGCAGAACAAGTAGTGCCAAGTACACAACGTGTGTTTCGTAAATATAGACCAAATTCTGTCGATTTAGTATTCGCTGACCATTGAACGTGAACTGTGTTAGGAATAACACATATGACATTAATTTGTTTTCTGCAGAACCAATCTAGTAAAACGTTTGGTTGGCTTTGCATTTTTATTGTTATATAATTCAACCCATTTTTGTTACCGGTACATTATATCAGGCAACGAAATTCATCTCGAATAAAATTAATGTACCAATATTACGGAAGTGTCAACCAAACAACATCAAGGTATCAGGCCCTTGGATTTGCCAACAATACAATTTACTTTGCCAACAATACAATTTGTATCTTCATGAAGGCAATTTTTCTCTTTGAAATGCTTAAAAATATATATATCGGAGAGAAAAAAAAGAAATCTTAACCTTTACAAAACATACGCACATAAAGCAGGTGGCGGGCCTACATGTGAGTCTTTTAACTTGTTGTTTATAGTATAATTTTCTCACAAATCTTCTGGTTGCTAATGTAGTTGTGTGGGTTTTTTTTATCGCAGATCCGTCTCGGTGCAGCTGAAACGCGGCGAGGCTGTCGTACCAGAAACATTCCAATCAGTGACCATCTACTTCAGTGATATATGTGGATTCACCAAGCTGTCAGCGGAGAGCTCACCTATGCAGGTAAAACGAAAATGCGAAATGTATTACCTGTGCTCATGTGCAGCTGCTCTCTGCAATGTTTCCAATACTTCTCTTTTAGCCATTAAAAAACCCAGAAAGAAGACAAATTTGCCTCTTAAGCCAGTACTTAGAAGGAAAAGTATTACAAATGGCCTTCAACAAGCAGTGTTCACCGGTTATATGTTGTAGAATTACATCAATCAATATACCTATCAGGGAGGATTTTTAAGTGCAGGATGGGGTTGGGGTGAGGGCAATAATCATTATTAATCAGGGCCATTACCCCTCCCCTCTACCGACGACTTGATTAAAAGTGAAAGCCGATTTCATTACTTGCTGCCATGTTATTGTTAGAGATAAAAAAAAAAAATTGAAAAATGGCGCAACTGAGAAATAATACTAGTAATCAAACTTGATCATCAATGTTGATCATATGTTGTAGAATTCCTCAATCAAATATATTATTCTATACGCCATTAATAATGATGAAACGTGATAGATTGAGATGTTTGTTGGAAAAGCATGCATGGCAGCCATTTTTATTAAAATTCGCAAGACGATCTGATTGCTTGATCATTTGGTTGATTATTGTTCCCCGCATGTTGCTACGAGGGATAAAATTAATTTCTTAGATAAAAACAACAGCGAATTAATACTAATAATCAGAGTGGATCCTCAACATGTTATGTACTGAGTTCAGAATATATATTTTTATAAATTTATAGTAATAGAACGTTAAACAGAAAATTAATTAAGCTATGAACATTCCATTCAGTTCATTTTTTTTTAAAGTTTGTTGTTTAGCGGCACCAATAGAACACATTAATTTATTAATCATCGACTATTGGATATCAAACATGGTATTTTTTACCCGTAGTTAGGGGAAACCCGCTACAATTTTCCATTGTAGCAAGCGATCTTTTATATGCACTTTCACATAGACAGGATAGTTGGAGTCGATACTTTTGCGAACCTACTGTACTACGGTACTTCTACCGGCTTCGACGGCGCAATGGTATAAGCAGTCGAACAAACTGGTAGGTACAGGGTTCGTCTCCTGGTACCGGTTCCAACCCAGGGCGAGTTCTCAAGGGCTCTTTGAGTACGGTGTAAGGCCATTACACCCGCTTTTCTCTCACACGCTCACTAACAACTGACATGAATAGACAGCGTAGATAGCTGAGTTGTGTGCTCAGGAAAGTGTGCTTGGACAATAATTGGCTATAAGCACTAACATAAAGTTGAAATGAAGTACCAACCAGTCTTAAGGCCGGTAATTTAACCATTGAACTACCGAGGCCTTTTGTTGGGACAGAGTAAAAGTCAAGTTTGTTTTATTTATTCTAGAGCATGTTGATTTGTATTGTATAATCGGCTATTGGACATCAAACATAGTCATTCTGACATGTCTTTAGATGAAACCTGCTGCCGCCACATAGGCTACTCTTTCCGATACGCGGGCGCCATAGCCCAGTGGTACAGTGCCCGCCTGATGCGCGGTCGGTCTAGGATCGATTCCCGTCAGCTAACCAC
>JAUUEI010584000.1:0-10745 GCA_032274625.1 Depressigyra globulus
CCAGGGCATTTCATCAACTATTGTGAAATCAGTGGTGGATAATTTTAATTTAATTTTTGCATAATGTAGATGACTGGTAGAAAATTAATGTGCGGTGTCTTGATTCCTTTTAAGTAAACTCTTCAAAATATTTTCTCATTCTAACACTAGACGTTTACTATGCTACTACCTCTCCAGCCTGTGGGGAAGTACCTATAAATGATTCCATGCTACTATTTGTTGATAGTATGATTCTTCTGTCTCACTAAACCAAACTGTTCCAAATTTTTAAAAAGAGCCAAATTGTCGTTAAACAGATTATCTTTTTTCTGCTTCATTATTAAAAGTTAAAGTTTGTTTTGTTTAATGACACCACTAGAGCACATTGATTTATTAATCATCAGTTACTGGATGTAAAAAATATGGTCATTTTGACATGTAATCATGGGAAACCTACAATTTTCCATTTATAGCAAGGGATATTTTATATGCACTTTCCCATAGACAGAACAGTACATACCACAACTTTTGATATAGCAGTTGTGGGGCACTGGAACGGAAAAAAGCCCAATTGTTGGGTCCACCGAGGAGGTTCAATCCTGCGACACAACCACCTCAGGCGAGCGCTCAACCAACTGAGCTAGATCCCGCCCCTTACCTAGGTACCGACACTGAAACAAGCGTGTTTTTGTTATGTCATATCTGCTTTGAAATTTATATGACGTCATTTGAAATTTGAAACTGTCAGTTCTATGCTGCTGGAGGGGTTGGCGTCTAGCATGGGGATTTCTGAAATATTACTTACAAAACTGACATACGTTTGTTTGCTTGATGTAGATTTCTTTTATTTCTTTTTATGTATGTAATAAATATAGAACGTCACATGTTTTTTTTGCTTCCTATTTATTGCACTTGTTTATTGTATGCAATAACATACCACTCTACCGCTAAGCGGTCTCAATGTATATATCATTGTGCACAATAAACTCGTGCAATAAATAGGAACAAAAAAAACATGTGACGTTCTGTCTATTTATTGTTATATTTGGGGTGAAACAACCAGAACGTTAAGTATCCACTGCTATATTATTAAGAAAAATTCCCTGAATATGAAACAAATACTGCTGAAAACTTTTACCTTTTCTTTGGGTTGCTAGGTCTGTATGTTATAGAAGGGGGAGACAGAATGTCTGAGACGGGTACCGAGCCAGGGTCATCATCACCACCGTCCATCTGATTGTCCTGTGGTGTGGGCACCGGCTCCTGTAGATTACCAGCCTCGTCGAAACCCTCCAGCGGCTTCACTCTGAACAAAACAACATTACAGTACAATTAAATCAGAATTGATGCGTGATGTGACTCCACTCCAATTGGAGAGTCCATGTGAAGCAGTTTTAAAAGAGCAAACAACTTTTAAGAGGAAACAAAATCATCCAATGGTTTTGATAATAAAGCTGTTTTAAAATGTCAGATCAAAATTGTCAGTGGTTTCACCATCAAACAAATCTGCAAATTTCACTAGATTCCCTATGGATTCTCCAAAAAGCAAGTCGTGAAAATCCTTTGAATCCAAGCTACCATTTAAACCCACATCTGGCTGGAAGTTTGAAAACCAGAACAATTTTCATTATTAGTATTCTTAGTATATTATAAAATTATCTATCGATTTCTTTCCGTACAATCCAATTTTGATTTCCTTTTCTTGGAAATATTTCACAAGAATCATTTGTATTCTGATGTTTCATACCCACATGAATCCTAATACGAATTGGATTCTGAGATTCTTGCGAAAGTTTAGGCCTGTATAATAGTAATAAAAATTAATGAATAACTCACTGAACCGAAGTCTTAAAACAATTAATTAAAAATTATTAAAGTATAACATTAATTTAATAACACCTTTTAATGTACAAAGTAATCAACTACGTAGAATTAAAAGGAATGCAAGCAACACTTGAAAAGAAGTTTATTGCTGGCAATATATCGAGGGTACACTATGTGTACATGTAGTGTTTTCCCCAGAATTTGAGCAATGCAAGGTGTACTGGGCATTTTGAAGGTAAATCTACCATTTTTTCAGGTAATTTGTTTCATGTAGGCATATTCTATACATTTTTGTTAGTATTAATAACACCATTTGAATACAAATTACAAAGAAAAAACCTTATTTGATACCAGGATTAGATTGCACTGATCTGGGGCAGAGAAAACACTAACATGTATTGGACATTTAACTGCCCTGTTTTATTAAATAATGTGCTGGTTATCAATAATACTTTATTTTGTGATTGTAATATGAATATCAATAGATGCCAAACTACAAAATCACCTTGATTCAGAGTTCTCAGATTTCATCCCCTGCGACCATTTGGAGTCGACCTCTGTAGTTAAACCATCAGCTGTTTCCTGCTCTACAGTTATCGCATAACTAGAAAAACCTGGAAACAGAAATAAAAGTTTGTTAAGTTTGTTTTATTTAGCAACACCACTAGAGCACATTGACTGTTTAATTGCTGGCTGTAGAATGTCAGACATATGGTAAACATTTTACATAGTCAAAGGAAACCTACTACATTTTTCTCTTAGAAGCATCTTTTACATGCACTTTCTCATAGTCATGACAGAACATACCACAGCCTTTGGTATAACAGTTGTGGGGCACTGATTGGAACAAAATAAAAGCACATTTGATGGGTCTACTGAAGAGGTTCAACCGACTGAGTTAGATCTCCCCACAACCTGGAAACATCACACAACCACATGAGGTCACTATAATCTAGATTTATTAAAGAGCTGAAGATATAAAACCTGAACTTTATTTTGCAGTTGATTTAAGATGCATTATTATGATTATAAATTCTAAAATCGACTCAAATTATTTAACTTTTACTGACTTTTACACAGAAGATTTTGAATTGTAACTATATGTGATTAAAATTACAGAAGCAGAATTTGTTTATTCTTATTACTTCCAAGACAGATAATATTTATAACAAGGTGGCAGAATTTTGTTTAATCATTTACTTTCTATACAAGTAATATTTATAATGAGGTTTAACTTTCTGCGGCAGAATTTGTTTTATCTGCTCACCTTCAAGTTGTAGCAGCTGCTCAGCATCATTTTCATCAAGAACAGGAAACTGTATTTCAGCACATGGTTCTTCCTTAATTCTATTAGTAGAAAAAAAAGGAAAACAGTAAAAATGGTCTAAAAAATAGGAATTTAATTCACATAGGTTGTTTTAATTCAGATTTTTAAATACATATTTTACATCATTTAGTGGAATTATTATTATTAGTTATTGTTTAATTAAATTATTGTCTCAGGTCACATTAGCAGAGTTTGGGTTTATCTGAATTTCTAGTGATATCAATCATTAATAATTTTGTTCATGTATTTTACTTTGACACTCAATAGCTGATGTTTTTCATGCTGGGGTTAGTTAAATATTCAATAATGTATTTATGTTACCAAATAAAGAGTAAGCCAAAGAAAGATTTTGCTTGGTTTAGTGGAAAACATGTCAATAATGTTATATTTCCACATATATTTTCAATGTAACAGATGGAGAATTTTTTTTATAGTTTTTTAAAATGTCTTAGAAGACAAAGTACACAAAAAAATTGATATTTTTTAAGGTATGTAAATTTGAAAAATCCAACAATCTGGTATGGTAGTGGCTTTGCACAATTGTGACAAGAATATTATCAAGGCTCCCCATACCCTGACATCATGTTTCTGAGGTAATAAAATACTAACATCACAAAGACCAGAACCCCAAAAGCCTGCACAAAAAACCCTCCACCATAAACAAAAACCTTCATGGATCAGAGACCCATGTACACTGATTACCCTTAAAACTAGATTTTTAAAACTAGTTTTAGAGAATTTTCACTGAATTTATCAAAGATTTTTTACCGGATGACATGGAACGTGTCTGGTTGTAATTCTTTTGACTTCTGTTGCTTGAGTTTCTCGAACTGACTGACTAGTTGCTGACACGTCTGTTTCATGTTGCCATGGTAAGCAATCACCCGTGACTGATAGAACTCATGTAAACACGTCACACTGCCAATGCCCATCTCACTGAACACCTGCTCAATGATATCCTGAAACAAACAAAATACTTTGAATCTGAAAAATCGTATCTGCACAAAGGAAGTGTTGGCAAGATCTTGATTAAATGATATGAAAATACTATGATTCTTAACGAGAAAACCATTATCATTATTAAAATCATATCTCTACACAAGAGTCAAAAGGTTGTTAAGGCAAGGTTGTGATTATTTCCACGAATCACTATCAAGTGGAGTTTAGTTGAGCGCTCGCCTGAGGTGACGTGGTCGCAAGATCGAACCTCATCGGTGGACCCATCAATTGGGCTTTTTTCCATTCTAACCAGTGCCCCACGATTGGTATAATAAAGGCTGTGAAATGTACTATCATGTCTATGGGAAAATGCATATAAAAGATCCCTTGCTGCTTATTGGAAAGAGTAGCCTATGTGGCAGCAGCAGGTTTCCTCTAAAGACATATGTCAAAATCACCATGTTTGACATCCAATAGCCGATGATAAAATAAAAATCAATGTTCTCTAGAAACAAAGGTTACTATCAAGTGGCTAGTATACAGGAGGACTGCCACTCTGAGGAGATCATTTACAGGATATTATATCAAACAACACATTTTCTAGATATTGTTTCAATTATTTATCATATAATGGCTTAGGTCACCTTTGTGCTTGCCAAAATCTAATTTTAATAAACATAAACTCTGAAAACAGTAAAAGAAATTGTAGAAAAAGAAACACGGAGATAAATTTGATGTTTAAACTGCGAAAACTTTTAGCATTATGAAATTCGAACCCTGATAAAAATAACATGTAACCTACTGGGAAGCCTGATGATGAGTTAAAGGCAGCACTGTCAGCAGCTGATCTCAAGTGTTTGGTGATCTGTAGGAAATACTCATGGGCAATGTCAGTCATCGTCTCCAAGATCGATTCACCAGAGTCTATAAATTAAAATAAATATAAAAAAACAAAAATACAATTATTCGCTAGAATTTCAAATCATCCAGGCTATAAATTAAAATAAATATAAATAAATAAAAATACAATTATTCGCTAGAATTTCAAATCATCCAGGCAACCAGGTTAGCAGCTTTCTCAATAGTTGATGGGTATTACCTTGTATTTTCCCCAGCCTCTCTATGCCGTGATAATTAATCCTAAGTCATCCTGCCCCCGATCAACACCATCTTACCCCAGATAAGCATGGTCTTGTCCTGCTATCAAATAAGCTTTTATTATCTCAATAATGTGTGTTAATTAATGTTTCTAAACAGACTAAAAAGTACATGGAATATTCCTACATGAAAATGTTAAGAAAATGGTAGGAATGCCCCAAAATGTGCTAGCAACCACGTCTTGCTAGAGGTCTATGGAAAACACTAGTTGCCAATCCCAAATATCACTCTTCACATACAACAGACAGGGATTTATCCATGATTGTTTATAATGGTCCCATGGCAGAATGAATTGAACCGGCTTTGGCAGCATAGTGGTCTAAGCCGTCGGACAACAGGCTTCATATCCTGGTACCAGCTCCAACCCAGAGCGGGTTTTTACAGGCCCAATGGGTAGGTGTAAACCACTACACGCTCTTTTCTCTGTCTAACCTCTAACAGTTAATACTAACAAAAAACTTTGTCCTGGACAGACAGTTCAGATAGCTGAAGTGTGTGCCCAGGACAGGCGTGCGCTATAACAGCTTGCTCTGAATGTGCACGTAAAACAAAATGACTTGACTTGAATGAACTGAAAAAATTAGAAATTTTTTTGTCATAACTGGGAATTTTTTCCAGGCCACTCGATGATGTATTATTATAAAAATTATATTTATTTATCAATTAATTGGGAATTTTTCATTCCATTTTATTTTGGGAAGGGGCCCTTGTTCGTTACCACAGAATATGTGGCTAAATCCTGGACATGTGATTAAGAGAAAACAAGCACACAAAATTAGAAGAAAATAATTCAACGTTTTTCACAAATATGTTCATCTGAAGTATGATTAAGCTCTAAAACAAATTTCATATTGTTTTTACTGAATAGAAAATACTAAAATCTTTGACGTACTGACATACTTGTAATAAGAGGATTAGGTCATAACACAATACTTTTTGTTTTAACAAATCAATTCTGTTAGTCATTGTTATATTATAAAACAAAGAAAAACCAATCAGAGCTGTAGTTTGGTTACTTACTCATAAATAGTTTATGTTTCCTAAGAACATATATTTTTCTGCCAGTGTACTTACTGTCAAAGCCAGTATGGGCAAATAAGGCAGCCACTGATCGACGCAGTAACTTTCTGTTTGCTACCTCATCTATCTTGGGAGGTGGTTCACCGATACCTTGAACAAATTTACTGAAACAGAAATACAACAGTAACAGTTATATACATATATTGTTAACTGTTATTATACCAGCAATATTAAAAATGAAAACCAGAATAAATTTATCAGTCTAATATTTATATTAGATAGCAACAGAAAAATAATAGATGCTTTAGAAAAAAAACACCCAGCTTTGTAAATAAATAATGTGGAAAATATCATGTCTAAATTATAAATATTTTATTAATTAGCATTAATAATAATAAAGGTCAGAGAAAAATCTAGGAAAAGATTTTCACACTATCTCATCTTCATTAGTTTCCTGCAAAAAAGAAATGTTAAAAAATCCTTCTCTCTATCTACCTATTAATGATGTAAAAATGACCAGCATTATCACCACTATCCTGGACAGACTGTCTAAATAGCTGAAGTATGTTTCCAGGTCCGCATATTTGAACGGAGCAGGATCTAGCTCAGTTGGTTGAGCGCTCGCTTGAGGTGCCGAAGTTGCAGGATCGAACCTCCTCAGTGAACCCATCAATTGGGCTTTTTTTTGTTCCAACCAGTGCACCACTACTGGTACACCAAAGGCTGTGGTATGTATTGTCCTGTCTATGGGAAAATGCATATAAAAGATCCTTTGCCGCTTATCGGAAAGAGTAGCCTATGTGGTGGCAGAGGGTTTCTCTAAAACAACATATGTCACAATTATCATATGTTTGACATCTAATAGCTGATGATTAAATAAAAATCAATGTGCTCTAGAGGTGTCGTTAAATAAAACAAACTTTTTGTATATTTGAACTGTAATTGAATATAACTCGAAAATAAAGTATAAATGACAAAATATAATTAACGAAACTTACTTATCAAATTCAGGTGGTAGGAAGGGAATGGGTTTTGGTATTTGGTGTTTGAGTTCCACACCGGTGAATTCTGGTATTGGTGGAGCTGATGGAAAGGATAAATCACTGTCGCTATTTCTCTGAAGTGAAAAACATATGTAAAGAATGAATGAATGGTTGTATAACACACTCCAGCATGAAATATACATTGGCTATTGAGTGTCAAACTAGGGTCATATGTTAAGAGATAACTGTGTGTGTCAGTAAAACTCAATTATATTATCTTAAATGGGCTAAAATATCTGGGGTAATATTTTTTCAATAATTGCTTCTAAAGCCACTGATTGGCTGGCTTAAAAATGATGACGTTTGGTTGATTGTTCGCTATGGCCAGAGCACAACGTTCATTGTTTCCATTCACAAATCTGATTACAAATACAAAATACAACATGCAGAAATTTACAGGAAAATATTGACTTATTTGATTCCGAAAAATGAAATATAATATGTTTTCATTTGCAGTGGCTTTAACAATACAGAAAAAGAATTATTTTCTACTAAAGATTCAGTCCTATTATTTTGTAATGTAAACATTCGGCAGTAACAAGGACAGCACTGTACCAAGATGTCGCTTGTATGATGTCATGTGATGCATACGGTGTTACGTGACGTAATGGAATGTGGATTTAGAAGGAAGAGATATTTTATGTTAGAAAAACCGTTTAAAATAACAATGGGTAATAAAGAGAAGAAGCAACTCACCATGAGGAATTATGAATTATCTGTCCCTCGTGAATGATTGTTGTAAAACCCTCGCCAAAGGCTCAGGTTTACAACAATTCATTCACTCGGGTAGCTAGATATAGGTCCAATTACGTGGTTTGGTTCCAAGTCCTAAGCACCTCTGACATAAGTTGTATCAAATACTTTGGTTTTTGGTACAGAGACAACCATAATAAAATAAATTAACCTTAGTGATGCTTACATTTTCCAGCTGCTGTTGCTGTACGGAATTAATCAGCTGTCTCATCTTCTTCGCATGTTGGATAAGACGAATTGTGTGAAGGGTGATTGGATCAATCTGAAAATGTTCTGCTGGAAGATGCCTGAAATCAAAACCAGATTCAAACTGCTAATAATACACAACCTGAACAGTGAGGTCTAACACAGTAGTTTGCTTCAGTGGATCAGTTGGATCATTGGCCTCCTCTCCATTATTTTTCAGGAATGGAGTTATTCGGACATTCCCCTATACTGAAATGACTTTAGTGCGAACAGGTTTTAGGGCGAAACAACCCGGATATAACCTTGAGAAAACAAAAATAAACATATGTGATCTCTTTACTGCTAAATGCAAACATACCAGATTTTTTAACCATAAAACATACCGTGATCAACAATATTGCGTAACGCAGACCAGGACTAAAAATATTATTCCGTTAAGATAGGTTCTTGAAATTCCTTACTCATTAGTTGGCGGATAATGTCGACTTGATGGTTGGTGAAGTCTTGGTCCCTCAACGTCCACCATTGGCCTCGGTTTGATTAACTGTTCTCTTTCTACTGCAACCAAACCTGAATCTGTTTCAGGAACAGCTGGGATTTCTCCCCACAATAAACTCATGTTTGTATTAAAATAATGAACAGTAATTTCCTTTACAAAATAAAAACTTAAATACTATTTTCTGTTTCAACACTTCTTAAATGGGTAAAAGGAGAATGAACAATTGTTTCATTTCTGTATAATAATAAATATAAAAATGTAAACAACCGGGAACTATATGGGCGCTGACATATTGGATGCACCGCACTGAATATGTATTATTATTTAGACGTTAAATAATGCGTAAATGTATTATTTTATAATTCATGATTTGATATTTGAATTGAAATTAAAACAACATATAATTTTGTAATAACTCAATTATATTTTAACACTGTGGTGACGTTTTTGTAGTCATGGTTGCAGAATACAAAGTGGTAATGGCTGCCAAAGAGCGATTGGAAGGATACTGATTAATTTAAGAACACAGTAAGTAAAACATTAATGATAAAATGCGAAATCCTGTTGTATGAAATATCGATCATTTGTTTCATGTGGTTTTTGTCTGGTTTGTCATTTTAGTGCACTTTGCCGAAATAAAAAAGTATATTGTATTAAAGAGTATCTTATTTTCGTTGTCGTTAGTTTTCGTGAAACGTACTCCCATTAATGTACACAGCAAACATCTTGATCAAAGTCCTTCTTTTTTTTAATTATCATAAGGGAGTTTTGGGTTTTTAAAGAATGATGTCGTAGTATGTATGCCAAAAATGAACGTTTCGGTGACAATTTACATCTGAAGTATGTTAAATAACTTGCGACCTTTTGTCACAGTCTGAAGGTTGTTAGTTTTTCTGTCTGAATAAAAGTGTTTTTTTTCTTTAAGATGGGTGGAACCAAGTTTGGTTGACACATGTTTTAACACTAAAGTTTTACCCCTCTTAACCAGAAACCCCTCTGAACACAGGACAAATAATCTGATCTTAACCTCAATGTGTGTATTTAAAGTCAGTGTTCTTACTAGCTCGAGTTCCCCTTTAGCCCTTCCTGTCCCTGTTGTATAACTTGAGTCAGGACTAGAGAGCACTTTGTGTAATAGATAGTACATTTTCGACAACCAAATGACTGTCAAGTAATGTGTTTAAAATAATTTAAAATATCCATTTCCACTGATATTTAAAGCCATGGTCATTTAGCCTGTTTATTCCCGAGTCTTAACTGTGTCATTAAACTTTCACAATGTTCACTAGTACCAGCGCCATGAAAAAAATATCTGACCCCCCCTATGCAAAACTAATGGCAAATCTGTGTGACAAGTTTTTTTTAGGTTTTTTTTATCCTAGTGGGTTATTTTCACACAAGGTTACTTTAACTACGAACAGGGGTGCACAAATGTGAAATTCTGATGGTTGCCCGGTGGGCAACTGGTAGCTAAAGTTTGGTTGCCCAATATCTTCTCTTGGTTGCCCACATATTTCATAATTTTAACGTTTATGAATATAATTTTAAACTGTCATTAAAATGAAGCAGTTGATTTTAAAATCTGTATTATTATCATTATTTATCAGTTTTATTAAGTTTTACAGCTCATCATTGCTCTGACTGTCACAATCATAAAACTTTAATAAATTGGACTTTTATAATTATATCCCCTCACATTCATAACATCGCTTAACGCAGGACCCCCCCCCCCCCCCCTCCCTACACAAAGACTACAATTTTTAAAGCTTGTCAGATGGTGTCACAAAACTTCAAACTCTGTAGCACAAATCATCAACAAGGTATTCGGGTGAAAAGGAAATATTTTGTAGCGGGAATTGGTGGGAACGAACTAGTGTGGGGACGAAAAATCTGGCATATGGCTATTCTAAACGTCTTCTACCAAAACCATGCACAGTAAAGCCAATTGGATGGCAGCATTAATGAGGATATTGAGCAATATTATAATATTTATATTGGCTGTCAATCAAGGACTTGT
>JAUUEI010584111.1:0-10745 GCA_032274625.1 Depressigyra globulus
CATTTGATCTTGTTATAGTACAGTTTGTAAACTATTTTATTACATACACATTTGATCTTATTATAGTATGGTTTGTAAACTATTATATTACACACCCATTTGATCTGAGGTGCTGCGGTCGTAGGATCGAACCTCCTAGGTGGACCCATCAATTGGGCTATTTTCCATTCCAACCAGTGCCCCACGACTGGTACACCAAAGGCTGTGGTATGTATTGTTTTGTCTATGGGAAAGTGTATATAAAAGATCCCTTGCTGCTTATCGGAAAGAATAGCCTATGTGGCAGTAGCAGGATTCCTCTAAAGACATATGTCAGAATTATCATGTTTGACATCCCAATAACTGATGATAAAATAAAAATCAATGCTCTAGAGGTGTCATTAAATAAAAATAAAATAAAACTTTGCTTTTACTTTATCTTTGTAGAGGTTGGTGTGTAGCATTGTGGTTTATAAAAATTCTTATTTAGCAAAAATTACATACATGTATGTTTGTTTGGTGTATTTAAAAAAATATTTTATGAATAATAAACAATAATTAGGACTGTAGTAAATGCAGAACATCACCTGCTTTTTTCATTGCACAAGTTTATTCAGAGCTAGCTCTGTCACTTAGCAAATTCACCAATTGCGAATTTCTAAATCAATTAGCGAATTTTATTTTAATTTGGTGAAATAATTTCTTGTAATTATAGGTGTTTTGCTTAAAAGTAACTGTCTTTTTGGTATTTTTAAAGTTTAATCAATAATTGGTGAAATTTTCTGCTGACAGAGAGCTGGCCCTGTTATTATTCACAAGAATATATATCACAAGACCGCTAATATGTCTGTGCTAATATTCGTTCGATAATTGCACAGTGTGTAGATTGCTTCTAAAGTCGCTGATTGACTGGCTTAAAAATGACGACCTTTGGATGATTGTTAGCTATGGTCAGAACATCACGTTCATTCATTTAATCAATTCCATTCGCAAGTCTTGTTACACATATGCCATACAATATGTAGAAATTTACTTGAAAATATTCGCTCATTTGTTTCAGGAACATGACATGGTATATGTTTTCGTTTGCAGTGGCTTTAATAATAGAGAATAATAATTATTTTGTGCTAAAATTCAGTCGTATAATTTTGTACTGTAAACATTCGACAGTAAAAAACAACCCTGCTGTTTTACCATGTCATGAATGTCATGTAGTGCGCATGGAGTTAATGACATAATTGAAGGTAGAATATGTTTAGAAACAACAGTGATCTTGATGTTAAAAACAGTTTAAAATGACAATGGGAAATAAAGAAGCTGAGGTTTACAACATTCATCCACTTGGGACAGATTATTCATGATGGCTCGTTAGTTATTCTTCAAATATATATTTATCACAAACACCAGTGTTTGAGTAGCCAGATTGCGGTGTCTGATTATAGCAAAGTCATAAGTTTGGCTTAATTGCAAAGTCGAGTTAAAAAGCAACAAAAAAAAACCCACCCCAAAACCCGCAATTTGTTTTGGTTTATAGAATAAAGATAACCAGTAAATGACAATGTATACATTCATACTGGCTTTATCATGTTATCGCAAAATGTGGAATTCTCCATTCTTAAGTTCACATCCTACCCTCATTAATTAGTTATTCTCTGAATACAGTGCATACATACACACATTTTTGAGGGATATTTAGATTTACATGTTTTATTACAGCCCTGTTAACATTCCTTTCACTTGAATTTTATTTCTATTCTGAAGCCCAATTTTATCAAAATTTCCATGCAATCATGATTTGTGCTTTTCATGTCACAAACCTTTTCAAATCCCCAATAGCTGTGTATATACATCAACCTAACTAAAGAAAATGCCTATATTACTCACTTATAGCAGGCCTAGATTTTTTGGCCAAATGCCTGAGGCCAGTAAATTTCACAGTCGGGACACTGAATATTTGAATAGACCATGCCCAATGGCCAGTGGGGAAAAAAATCAACCAATTGATCATATGAAACCAAAACAAATGGATTTCGATTTGTTTTCACTTACAACAGGTCACTAACAATTACCAGTAATCTATGATCCAGCCCTTGTATTGAAATGCCTACCTTTATTTTATTAGTCTTAAGTTAAACAGTAAACATTTCAGTCAACAACAGCCCAAACATGTTTTGCCACCATTATTGTTGGTAGGCCTAAACACCGGATTAAATCTTAGATAATTGATGTTTCATATTTGTGTTCAGTTTTTATGTTCTCACATAGAAATTGCCTTAGCAAAATTATCTCCTATATTTTCTGACGTTTAAGTGATTTGTTTATGTAAATACAGCAGTAATAGTATGTGTTGAGTTGCTGCCTTTTGTTTGTTCGCTATACTTAGTGACTGCTATGTTGACTCTTTTGTGCTTTTTAAAATATTATTCATTATACTGAATGACTGCTATATTGATCATAAAATATGGAATTATAGTTCATTTGTTTTTAAAAAATATTAACAATAAATGGGCTGTGGTGGTTAGTTTGATGGTTGAATACTTTGTTGACATATTCATACAGCCGTAAATTCTACAATAGATAATTACAATTGCATTTTTGTTTGCGCTATAAAACGTTTTGAGTTGTGGCCTTTGCTTATTTGCTATACTACTAAGACTTAGTGACTGCTACATTGAATATAACTTGTTAAACTATGGTTCGGCCCTACTAAGACTTAGTGACTGCTACATTGAATATAACTTGATAAATTATGGTTCGGTCCTCTAATTCACTTAGTTTTTAAAAATATCAGTATTAAATGGTCTGTGTGCTGATAGTTTAATAATGTACATGTGTGGACAATATTTTGTTCAGTTAATAAAACTGTGACAGTATGCTTTTAAAGGGCCAACAATAATTGGTTAAAATGTTGTTGTCTATACTTTTAATATTTTCTAAGTGGGAGTATTAGGCCTATGGTTTGGAAGGATTTAGTTCCCTTTATATATATAAATGCATGTATTCAATACTAATTTGGAAATGACAGAGAAGGCATTTATTTCATGTTTTATTTAATGCTTCACACATTTATATCCTTACTTTGCTTGGGTGCTATTAAACATTCATTCATTCATGTTTAACAGTGTTAATTGTTGTTTTAAGTGAATTTGTTCTAAATTGATGAATATTTTTTGCCATTAATGGGTCTTTGGTGTAAATTGACAAACACACTAATCTAGCAGTATCTAAATTATACAAGTATTAATACTATTATAAATTGTACAATAAAAGTTAATTAGTTTCATTTATTGATTTTCATGTTATTAATTGGTAAAATTGGGCCTGTAAATTTTTAAGCATGGCCAGTGAATTTTGAAATCCACTGGCCCCATGACAAGTGCATACAAAAAATTCTAGAACCCTTGCTTATAGGTATTTTTTAAAGATTTTTTTCTACAGCTATTTTTTAAAGATTTTTATTTCTTTTTTCTTTTTCTTTTTCTGTTTTATTTCTTTACTTTTACTTTTATCGTATTAGAAAATTCTACTGACAATTGAAAGCATAGTAAATCTGTTTATTTAGAGAATTGCTTTTTTTCTTTTTCTTTTTCTTTTTTATTTCTTTACTTTTACTTTTATCGTATTAGAAAATTCTACTGACAATTGAAAGCATAGTAAATTTGTTTATTTAGAGAATTGCTTAATGGATAAATATGTTGTAAAGATATCATCTTTAATTCGTCTTCAGGAGGAAACGATGGTGACGCGAATGATCAACTCCATGTTGAAATACGGCTACGAGTATCTTGGCAACACAGGCCGTCTCGTGATCACCCCCCTCACCGACAGGTGTTACAGGTAAGAAATAATCAAGTTGTTGAGTTTCATGACATGTCATTTTTCAAATTGACAAGTAACACATTATTATTTAAATATTATATTCACTAGGTCGCCATTTCTGCTGGAGGACTATTGGTCCCTAGTATACCATTATCCGTATCACATTTGATAAATTGCTGAATACTAAATTGTTGCACTTTGTTTGAACCATGTGCCTTTCCTATCGAATATTGAGACATCATGGTATCTGAGTGGTTGGGGTGCTGGACTGTCAAATGCCATGCGGTTTGGTTCTGTAGGTTTGAACCCTGCCAATTGACACTTTGTTATTTTAAATATTGCTAGTTTTATGATGCGTAGTGACCAAATGCCTATGACTTGTATATTGTATATACAGTGACAGTGAAAATACACACATTTGCTCAAACTTTTGTATTAACTGATGTGTATTTTCATTACCTCTGCAAATCTAGTATGTTGGTATTGCTTTTAATGGTAAGACAGCAATTAACAGATGACATCATCACATGGTACTTTTTTTTGGCTCAAATAATCTGAATCTAAACAACAAAACTGTTATCATAATCAAAATCATATCTCCGCACAAGGCAGAGTCGAAAGGGCATTTTTTGGCAAGGTCATGATTATTTATGTGAAGTACCGTCAAGTGCCTCGTCCACAAGGCAGAGATTAAGGGGTATTTTGGCAATGTCATGATTGGCTCTATAAACTACCATCTGGGAGGACTGCCACTTTCAATTTATTTAATAAATTGAAGTTCGCACAGGATATAACATTATTTTAAAGGGACATTGTCTAGAATATTTTTATTTAAGCATATAAAACAGATCTCCAGGTTCTCTTTTGTCTATATGACGCTGCGCTCTTCGATTTGAATTAGCTGCCTGACCAAATTTAGGTCACATGAATTATGTGCTGTTTGGCAGATGACAGGTCTTCTAGCAAGATGAACACAGTTTTCTCCCATACACAGGCCTTTGAAAAGATGACGGAGAGTGAAACAAGAAACGAGAATTCAATTGAGAATATCTTGTTTCAGAATACTCACAAGTTTATTAAAAGTGTAGTTGTGTTTGTATTTTGTATTAGTAAACGCTGTTAGACGATGGAGAGAGTAGAGAATGTAACTTTAAATATTAAACATATTCTAGCCAATGTCCCTTTAATAAAAAGGCACCATTTTCCACTCTCTTCTTTAGAACTCTGTTTGGAGCCCTGCATCTCCATCTTGGAGGGGCTCCAGAAGGGCCGGCCGGAACAGGAAAAACAGAAACAACCAAGGATTTAGCCAAGGCTGTTGCTAAGCAGTGTGTGGTGTTCAACTGTTCGGACGGCTTGGATTACATCGCTCTCGGCAAGTTCTTCAAGGTAAAGCTTACTTCAATGAGAGAAATTTTGTATTTTCAGTATCACTTTCCAGGGTTGTGCCCAGATAATAATGTCATCCAGCTTTTTGCATGGTGGTAGATAAATCTGTCTGATCATGGTGCTAGATAATTCTGTCCAGCCCTTTGGCTAGACGATTTCAAAATGTGCCAAGTAACTTCATCTAAACCAAACCTAAATGACGTCAGTATTTTTGACAATTTTGTTGTATTATTTTGTTGATTAATGTTGTATCAATTTATTTCTTAATGTCCTAATAAATAAATGTGAAAACATTTATATTTATGATGAATGTATTATGTTTTCATGTCTGCAGAATGTGGACAATACTTTGGGGGCATGAATAATATATTGAGTTCACAGACCCAGTATTCATGAATGAGTTAATCATGAATGTACTTTCGATAACAATTTTGTTTACAATTGTTTAACTGTTATATAATAAATCGGGAAAGAAAACAAAATAATCATCATTTGTGAGGTATAGACAAGACAATTCCATTTTGAGAGATAAAATAATTTTGTAAGGGCCTCGATAAACCTTGGCACCTCATAAAATTCATTTTCTCCTTTAGGCTGTAATTGCCTTTATACCTCATGATGGTCATTGATTCTGTTAGTTTATTACTTTTGATTGTATAACATATTTATTGATTTGTATAGGGATAACAAAACCAAATGACAAAGAAATTTGAATGTAAAATATGAGATTTGTTTCCCCAGGGCTTGGCATCATGTGGAGCCTGGTCGTGTTTTGACGAGTTCAACCGGATTGATCTTGAAGTGTTGTCTGTTGTTGCTCAGCAGATCCTTACCATCCAGAGAGGTTTGTACAACTCGCAACTGACACTCACAAAACAGAGCTAATCATTTAATTAATACACTCACAAAAATAATCTAAAGTAGTATGTTTCATAAATAATATTTCTCATAAAGGACACACACATTTTTTAAAGAGGTATGTCTGTTAACTAATATACTATGTCTCATAACTGATACGCGGATGCCATAGCCCAGTGGTACAGTGCCTGCCTGATGCGTGGTCAGTCTAGGATCGATCCCCGTCAGCTAGCTACTGGTTTTTTCTCTCTATGTAATCATGCGTGCGACGCCGATATAATTGTATTTACATTTGTAAATTAAAATGTGTTTGAGTCCGTCGTTAAAAAAAAAAAAAACCCAACAAAACAAACATAACTGATACTGAAAACAAATCTAAAGATGTGTCTCATAACTAATATACTAAGTGTCTTAACTGATGCCTGATGTGTTTGTTTCTTCTCAGGTATCAACTCAGGCTCGGACACGCTGCTGTTTGAGGGAACGGAAATCCGACTCGACCCGACGTGTTCTGTGTTTATCACCATGAACCCTGGTTACGCCGGTAGATCAGATCTGCCAGACAACCTCAAGGTAAAGTGTCTGACATCCGACATAGTCAACTCAAATCTCTCCTGTATATAGGGGTGGGAATTCTCTTTGGATCCACAGTTTTCCTCTCATGGAACATTGTGTCGTCCTTGCATTTTAATCATACTTTCCGCTGGGGAAAAAAGTGGTAATGTAAACTTCTGAGCCCAGATTTTCAAAGCTGTCTTAGTGCTATGATATTGTAAAACTGCCCAAACGATGATGTTATACATCAGATTACATTGTGACGTCATTATGAATCTCAATGTGGCCGTGTTTCTTATTTGGTTTCATTGCAAAGGGAGCGAGTAATCTTTATTTGGCATTGTGATGAAGCGTTGGATATCTGAAGTTAAAAAGGCGGTCCAGTCGGACATAGATGAACGACGCCCCCTCTTGATTTTTTCTGTTTTACAGTTCGTCAATTCCCACCCCTGTGTATTGTGAGCTGAAAGATGATATTACCTCGGCTGTATACTATTGTCTTCTCAAAACTGATAAGATTATCACTGCTGTACAGAACTATCCGCTCAATATAGAATACTATACAAGTTTTTGCTAGATATAATTTTTACAAAATGTGAGGCCAAAACTTTTGGGAAATTTACATTTCATAAAAATTATATTTAGTGAAATGAATATGGTATTTTATTTATTGCCCAACTTTTAATAAACAAAAATCTAACAATCACACCCAACCTGACTGGGAAATGCAGTCCTAACACCAAAAAAGATGATGTGATGTCGCTTAACGAAATGACGTCATTTATCAATATGCAACTGGTGGTGCATACCAAATTTGTACGACACAGCCAGGTGTGTAATAACATCTGATTTCTTACTTCCAATTGATCTAGTACCATCTGCTGAACTCTGATATTGCATCTGACTGATATCTCCAATCTAGAGATAGCAAATAGAGATAGATTCTCTGCTAAGAAATAAATTCTTTGAATTTCATGTATTTGTTAAATGATGCTTATTCATCGTGATATGGTTAGCTGATATTTTTGTTTCTCCATTGGTGTTGCTTTTGTATGTTTGTTTGTTGTTTTGTTTTTTTGGGGGGGTGAGGGGGCGAGGTGGTCTAGCTGATGTCTCTGTGGCCTTTATATTTAGCCAGCCTGTAAAAGTTAAAACTTTTAGGTATACAAAAGAATTACCATTTCTAAGTTAATTTTTAATTAATGTTCCTCTGGGCTGGAATCTAGCCCAGTTGGTTGAGCACTCACGTGAGGGTTGTAGCTGGTTTCTTCTGCAGGGGTGCACAAATGTGAAATTTTGTTTTCAACTTTCAGGCTTTGTTCCGAACCGTGGCCATGATGGTTCCCGACTACGCCATGATTGCGGAGATCTCGCTGTACTCGTGTGGGTTCGTCCAGGCGCGACCGCTGTCCGTGAAGATCGTGGCTGTGTACAGGCTGTGTTCGGAGCAGCTCTCATCACAGCACCACTACGACTACGGCATGCGGGCCGTCAAGTCCGTGCTCACTGCCGCCGGAAATCTCAAGGTATTGTTCTGGTTTCTGTTGGGGTTTTATTTTCTTGATTATATTACATACCTATTCAATCTTACTATGGCAATACAAGCATCAAAACTGTGCAATAAAATAATCTGTATTAGTACACGTGCAATCCAGACCGGAACTTTTATATGGGGAATTCCCTGTGTTATCGACACTGCCACAAGGGTCTTTTTTTATTACATTATATCTGTTATGAATTTATAAAATTGCTGAATACTTGCTCAAATTGTTACATTTGTTTTGGATCGAGCATTTGACAGAACACATATCATTTACACTTCTATGGTAGCCAAGTGGTTAACGCGCTGATCTGTAAATGTGCTGGTATGTCAAATGCCAAGCAAATCGGTGCTGCAGATTAAAATCATGTCAATTGACACTTTGGTTTTCTTTTTAAATTATATGACATCACTTGCCTTTTGAAACTTACTGGATATATCTTTGGAGGTAGTGAATGGGTAGTGTTAGGGTTTAAAAATATATTTAAATCTGTTCAGACTTTCCTTATTAACATTAAGCGCTTTCCAGATTAATTAACCATTCATCATTCAAACTATCTTCTTAATACATTCTTCCTTTTTCTATCATCTTTACTCTTTCTTCTCTCTGTCTATTCTTCTTGCTGTTCTAATAATTGAAAATCACTTGTTAATAGTGTTTGTCATCTTGTTGTTAAAATGTATATTTTTCAGATGTACGAAGAGGCCTTAACTTAGGCATTTTGCTTGTTGCCTGATCCCAAACTGATTACTGATATGCGGAATAAATACTGTTTTAAAAATACAAAGTGTCAAATGGCAAGATTTGAACCTACAGCACCAATTGCTTGGCATTTGACATACCAGCACATTTACCATTCATCTATCGCAACATGTACAAAAATACATGTGCAAATAGCACAGTAGTTGATATGTGATCTGTCAAACACTTAGTCCGAAACAAATGTAACAATTTTATAAATTGCAACTGGGTTTAATGACGAACTCGGGGACTAAGTCTACCAGAAGGAACGTCGACCAAGTGAATATAATATTTAAAAACACAAAGCCATTATTTTTTAATAGACATGTTTATAATTTCGGATGTTTATCTGTATTTAAATAATTTTGACTGTCTTCACAGCTGAAATATCCCGAAGAAGACGAAAACATCTTGATGCTGCGGTCGATCATCGACGTCAACCTTCCCAAGTTCCTCAACCACGATCTGCCTCTCTTCCACGGCATCACGTCCGATCTGTTCCCCGGCATCACACTGCCGACGCCCGACTACGAGGTACTCAACGAGCATGCCAAGGAGTGCTGCATCGAGATGAACCTGCAGTGTACAAACTTCTTCCTGGAGAAAATACAACAGGTTTGTAGTTTTTATATCATAGCAGTTTGGCAAGATGTGTGGATCATTGGTAAGGAGGGTTGAGTATTAAGAACATTTTAATTTTGTGATAGGTGTCATAATATATTTTTGCAGGCAGCATGGCCCAGAGGTACAGTGCCCGCTTAATGCGCTGTCGGTCTAGGATCAATCCCCATCGGCTAGCCACTGGGGTCTTTCTCAACGTAATCATGCGTCCGACACCGATATAACCATTATTAAAAATGTGTTGAGTGCGTCATTAAACAAACTAAAATAAATATATAAATATTGCATACCAGTTTAAGATATTGCTCATGTTATAATAAATACTTAATAGCTAACTAGTGTAATATTAGCATACACAGACTGGGTGTGGTAGAAGGTGGGCCATGAAACCACTTTTGATCATGTGTCTTCATGTAGCATATTGTGACTTACTTTAAGTTTAATACTGCTTCATCATTTTGTTTATTAATGGACGCATATTTGACTACTATAAAAGTATAGATCATTATGTTCTCTTTTTTTTTTTTGTATTTATTATATTTAATTACAATACATGGGAATAGGTTTTCTATTTATTTACAACAGTTTCAACACTATGTTAAGGAAGAACAAAATACAAAACATACTTGACACAATTTAAGGTTTGAGTAGATTATACATGTGGTATTTTTTTAATAATTTTAACAAAAGTTGTTTTTAATAATTTTTTAGCCTGTTCCTGTTAGAAACTATGTTTATTTCAAACAAACAAAATCCAGAAAAACAAGTGGTTCATGTGTTTAGACTAAAGCTTTGATATGGGTATAGTGTAACATAATATATATTATATACATTTCTTATTATAATGTATAGGTATATTGATAATGCCAAGTATCCTTACTAACTGGGAGGAAGATGAAAATGTATGTACATGGACAAAATAGGTTATTGCTTCGGACATCATTGTAGTCAGCGATGTGTTATATAAAAAAAAATATACTAGAGACTAAAGCTGAAACAGGCTGATTTCCTTTTAGATTTACTGTTGTATGAATATCTGTATTCAAGATAAAAATAAAGTATTGTGTCAAGACATTATTGTAGTCAGCTATGCATCATATAAAAAAACATACTAGAGACTGAAGGTTTAAACAGATTGATTTCCTTTCAGCTTTACTGTGGTATGAATATCTGTTAACAATATCAAAATAGGGTATTGCATCAGACATCATTTTAGTCAGCAATGTGTCGTATAGAAAAATA
>JAUUEI010584222.1:0-10745 GCA_032274625.1 Depressigyra globulus
TGACATCCAATAGCCGATGATTAAATAAAAATCAATGTGCTCTAGAGGCGTCGTTAAATAAAACAAACTTTACTCTTCTTCTTTTTTTTTTCATTTTCTATTGTTATACTTACCACATTGATCATATTAAAAGGTTCAAACATTTCATAAAAATATTCCATTTAATTTTTTAATTAAAATTGCCATTGTTCATATAACTACTAATGGGTTACGCAACATCAACTGGGTTACTGGGTTACGCACATGTTCAATTCTCAGAAGCCCGAATACTGTAAACAATTTTTTAAATACAATTCTGTTTCTTCTTGTTTAGCTAATTGAGGAATGCAATTTTTACACTTTCTTAGATTGTTTGTTTGCTTTTTTAGATGATGATCAGGCATAGTTAGTCCAGAATATGGGCTAATGGGTTTGGTATGGTAGACTAATTTTAGAAAAGATGTCTAATATTGGACATGTTTAAATACAACTGCAGTTATGTTATCTTCTAAAAGACTGTCCATGATAAAATCGGATACACTACCTCTACTGTTGATAGCAGTATAATAATAACACGAACAGACATAATGTAGACCATACATGATGCTACTATACACCCAATAGAGAGAAGTGCCTATAAAAACAATAATTTAAGACCTTATTACTACAGTTTTTCTTTTTTTTATTTCACAAGAGGAATGTTTTCTGGCAGGTATATATAAATAACAGATGCTTCGGATGCTAATAAAAAGAGGTAATGAAAAGACTTATGACACATCCTGTATTAGTGCTTAATAATTCCTCATTATTTGTTACTTCTATTTATAAAGTTTCGTAGAGCTATGGATTTTTTCCCCTGACAACAGACCTGTAAAATGTATATATTTTTCAATTTAATTACTTTTTCCCATCATGTGGGTTGGCTTCACATCGAATCAACTGCCTGTGGAATAATTATATTACAGTGTACCAAACATGATGTTAGCATAATAAAAAATAATGCCTCTGATTCACACACAATGGCACAATTAAGCCTTATATTGTAATACAAGATATTCAGAACAGACAATCAATGAAAAATGTGTTAGCAATGGATGTTCCATGCTTATTCCAACCTATCTTCTTTCTTTATAATAATAATCACTAATGTATTAAAATAGTCTAAAATCATTAATAAATTGTTATATATACAAAATAACACGAAATGTATGGGAAGGGCATGGTGGCAAACCAGGTAGGGCACTACAGCATATTTCTTGCTATCGACACAGGTATCAGTATATATTGAAGATAAAAAATAAAATAAACACCAGTTTATCCAAAGTACTGATACTGATCATGGTTTTGATACCCCCACACACATTTTATTTTCTCTCTTTAAAACATTTTACCACAAATCCCAATAACCAACATGGGACTCTGGAAAATAGGCTAGATCACACTTTGGTTTCAATAAACTTATTGATTTTTATGGCCCTTAAAACCAATACAAATTTTAGACCAACTTTTGTCTTACATTATGTTTTGCCAAATAGCAAAAATCCATTAATACATTTAAAAAAAACAAGAAAAATATTACAAATGGTCAATTACAATGGATTGACAAAGGTATAAGACGGTAAGGACCTGCACATGGTACATGTAAAAAATCTCTTTAATAGAGGTATGGTTATTCTTATGTAATATTATAATAAAAGGTGATTTTTTTTTTCTCCAAATCCATTTGACCAGACATCATATCCAACAGATTTCCAAATCCATTTGACTAGACATCGTATGCAACAGATTTCCAAATCCATTTGACCAGACATCATATCCAACAGATTTCCAAATCCATTTGACCAGACATCATATCTACATTCAATTAAGATTCCACTGGAGCATCAGAAATTGATGCTTATGACACACACATACAGGTTCACTTGACATCCTCAAATTCTTCGCCCGAGTTGTTTTAGTTGTAGGATCAAACCTCTTTGATGGTCCCATCAATCTCCAACAACCCCCATCCCACCCCGTCTCAACCTGTGCTTCACAAATGCCATACCACAGTTCATGGTATGTACTGTCATGTCTATAGGAAAGTGCATATTAAAGATACATTGGTGCTTTTCTGGAAGGAGTAGCCCATGGAGTGGCAGCAGGTTTCCTCTCTTGATATTTGTGGTCCTTCATCACATGTCTTTTTTTTAAATTCTGAACCATCCTTCTCATTTGCATAACACTCTTAATGTGTAAATGCCAGTGTAACTGATAGTCCTATATTTTAAAATGGCATTAAGATGAACTTTCATCACAGCATGTTAAGTGGGCAGGATTGATCCCACATCTTCACACATGCGCGCCCATCAAACACTGCCAGATATATGCATAAAAGCACAGACAGTGGAAGTGTGGCTCTGGTTTCTGTTAATACCTTCATGCCAGATAACACTGCTAGCTCATCTAGATACACTCAACCACTGGGACACAACCCCTTCCCATAAATCAATATTTTGCAAGTAGAAGCTTATATGGACTGAACATTGAACACCTTGCTTCATCCTTTTTGGCTCAATAAAGCCGGCAAGATTGTCCTTTTTAAGAGACCAGCAAAAATTGTGAAGTCTGGCTTTGCCAATTATCAACAGGCAATCTTGCAACACCAATTATACCAAACTGACTCCATGAAAACAAATGCTAGTTCAAAAGAGGAAGCTTATTTCTGCAATGTTCTCAATGGAAAATTATCTGTTACGGCCAGAACTAAACCCATATTTGCTGAGCAAATACTACTGGAGAAATTCTACTCAATGTTTTACAGACCATTCCTTCAGGGATCGAATTTCAATTTTTGGGGGACACATCTTAATATAAAAAAATTAGGGAACCAATGCACTAACAAAAACATTTTTTCTACAGAAGGGAACCAAGGCAACTTACTTTCTATCTAGTTCTTTCAGATAAAAATCATTCAAGCTTTTTGGATTGTTATTTTTGGAAGTTTAAAACAAAATAAATAAAAAAATTTAAACTGCCAAAAAATATAGGTTTTTTAAATAATTTTTAATTGACATATTTTATTGAGACATGCAAGTAACACTAAAAAACTTTCAGCATAAACTCTTGAAATATTTATTTGGCAACTACAAAAGCATTTCACCAAAAATTGCAATTTTAAAATGGTACCATTTACAAAAAAAATAAAAAAATAAATAAATAATATATAACTAATATGATAAACAGGCTGTACATTTTGCAGAATTCCATTTTCCCACCGATCCCAGATTTTGGGTCGTAAGTGAAACATTGTGAGAGAGGATCCCAAAATAACCGTATTACATCATGTTTATAATTCTGGAAGGATCGTAAAATCATAGCCCAAATTCGCAGCTTGCTAAGATGTCCGATATGTACGATGAACCATTTGAGCAAAACGATGGTGGCACAAAGTTCTGTTAATAGTTTAATGACCATGATACGATAAACAAATAGTGGTCAATACAACCTGAATTAAGAACAGACAGTGATATCACAGTCTCAGGACTACTGTAAAAGAAAATGTGATTTTATTTTCGCCTTTTTTTCTTCTTCAAAATTATAATTTGATCATCAACCGTATTCATCAAAAGACATACAAATGTATTTCCCTTCACTAGAGAAGGGCACAAACTCTGCATCATCGTCTGTGGGATTTCTGCCATAGAAAAACACATCATGGCTAAAGGGTGGAAATCAAGGATCATTAATTTGAACCATTGAGATTTAATTTTTGTTTGGTCTTTTATGAGTAATTAACAGATGTAGTACAGTAACTCCTGTTCCTGGAATACAGGCCTACTATAACCATATCTTGCAAGATGTAAACCACACATCATATTCAATGGCTGTTCATTGGTCATTTACATGAGTACTAACAGAGCAGTCATTGCACAAGAGATGATACAAAAATATGGTTTGGCAATAGGTATGGGTTTTGTCTGCTCATGCTAAAAAAATGTAATTTCCTATAAAATTAACAAGGCCCAAATTTTAATATCAAACAATAACTGAATAAGATACTTCATGACATAAAAATAGTAAAAATGGATCTTTCTTGTACAAGTCATAAAAATATATAATTTGAAATGTTACTCACCTCTGGGTAATCAAAATCTGGCGTACTTGCTACGTCCTGTATATAGTCCACTCGATATTGGTTTCCCGGCTGTTGTAGTTGTACTGGGGGATTCAGCGTGCTCATAGCACCGGTAATTGTCTGGAGAAAAACAAAAATTCATTAAGGTCAAAACCTAAGAAAATATTATTTCTACAATTTATTTGTCCAAACCAGAATTTGTAATGATGCATAAATCACTTGTATTAATGCATGTGTTATATAACAGGAAACATAAAATGTATAAAGCAATATATTTTATTTAGGATAGGGACCATGAAATTTCTCCATCATTATGATGCCCTTGTTGCTTTTAAAAAAGTGTCCGCCATTGAGGAGAAATATATTTTTCAACTAAGGACATGAACTGAATGTTGAGTTCTTGGTATATGATTTACAAAGTCTTGATTTTCTGACAAGTAAACTGTTTTGTTCTTGACTATCAATGATGTGTTGAATATCTCTGTAAAATTATTTAAAATGTCCAATTGTATTATGAAGACACGTTCTTTAGTCATTTATTTGAAGTGGAATAATTCTTGTTCTTCTGAAGTCAGCCGCCAGATGGGCAACATTTAAGAAGGAACATAAATTGCTGAGCCCTTGACACTTTACTCGAATATAATTTTATTTGGGACCTAAGCTCTATTCACTTTGCTGGATTCTGCTAACTCTGTAAAGTTCTCTCACACCGATAAAAGAATGACAAACCTAGAAAGAGTGTGTAAATTCTGTTTGCTAGCTGGTAATTGTGTAATGCTGTTTACTTTACCCGCATTTTGTTCAACAAAAAGTCTCCATGGTGATCCCAAATAAATAGTTCTTCCATACAACAAGTAAAAGTGCCTTGTGTAGAGAGAATTTAATTTGTTTGATTTGTACATGGGTTGCTATGCTTCTAATGTACTAACTACGATTTATTCTATGGAAGTCACTTCTGGTAACCCACAGAGTAAATGGTGTTAACATGGCTTGATGGAACAAAATTAATGATGTCGGGGACAACTTATGTCATGTTGGGTACAGACTAATGTTAGTGGCATTTCCAAAGTAAGTAAAAACAGTGAAAAGATTCCTATACTAAAAGTTTATCTTTTTTTCAAAACCAAGTTGTCGTTATAAAAAGAATAGTCATTTAAAAAAACCCAAAATATTTCAAGCTAAAGAAATTGTTTAAATTAGCATATCCAATATTGCTATTTTACTTTGACAGTATTTTCGTTAGGAAGAAGTGATTTTTTTTTTTTTTTTAAAGTACTCAATGGTTTAAGCTTCCAGATGTGGCTAAAGACTACAAATAATGAGAGGTACATATAATACTAGCTGGAATGGGAAATAGCATAATCAACAGACATCAACAGGCATCAACTAGACATGTTTTCTAAAGAATCTTTTGCCCATCTAGCTCTTCCTGTACCTTCTCCTTCATGCTAGTTTGCTTCAGATCATCTTTGTAATCTTTTTATCATCCATGATAGTGAATCCTCTTTATTGCTATACATATTAGATTGATAATGTAAACAAATATAGGTTTGTTGCCAACACAAAAACAGATGTCTCCTGCCAACCCATCTAGGTGATAACTCAACTAAAAATGGATGGGATGTGGAAACTTGGTAATAAAATAAAAGTAAAAGTCAGCTGATCGTAATGCACCATGCCAATGTTGTAGTACGATTCAATGAAATTTGTCTTTATACAACTATTTGCATTTGTAAATCAAAAACTAAAAAATGTAAGAGAAAAATCTAGTCAAGAATCAGGCCCAATGATATTAAAATATTCACACCATAAACATCAAATTAATCCAAAGGGTAATACTATTCTGCACAACGTGGTGTATGGCTTCAGCACACCATTAATGTGAGACATACTGGTAGTGATAATTTATAAAATGAAAGAATACTTGTATGCTTCATATATATAAGAAGCAGCAAGATGACCTACTATATACATAGGAACTCATTAACGGGACAAGTTAACCTGAATACTAAGGGCGAGATATCTTGCCGATTTAGAACGTCATGCAAGCAGACACGGTGATTGTACTGTTTACAGTTCATTGACTCAGACTGTCTAGTTCAATTCCCTGGCCGGAAATAATATTACTGTCCTGCACTGAATAATTGTTAATCACAATGACCAACTTAGAATTTGGTTTTTCAGTCAGAAATATCTTAGAATTTCGAGTTGAAAAGTGGTTTCAGTGAGGATTTTCGCTGGCTAACAATGGCGGAACGTTGCGATCACTTTGTGGAATCGATAGCTGATTGCAACAGGTAGTTTGATAATATATTTTACCGTTTTACAAACAACGAAAATTACGCAAAGGTGGGATATGAATCTTTAGTTTGTTTTCTAAAAATAAAATGGCGTATTTTAAAACAAAAATAACTGCTATTAATTATTATAAAATTTGGAGAAAAAAAAGAAGAAGAAAACACTTACTTTCCATATATGAACATTATTTTATATATTTATACAATTTTTATGTGACAATACATGAGTAAAACATTGTAAACTTAGGCCCGCTCAACGTGATTTTTGTCAAAAATAATCCAGTAGTCAGAAGGTTAAAAACAAACTATATGGATGCATCAATTACAGAATGCAGAAATCAATATCAACATGGATAGAAGTCAGAAGCAAATGCTACAAACTTGAATAACAGGAAGATAGTCATTGACAGTAATAGGCATTGCTAGTAGTTGCACTGGACCCTGCAATACAACATAGTCTGATGAAAAATATGATCCACCGACAGATAACTGATGCCACATCCTTAGTGAAGAGGCCTCCAGTTGAGTCCTGCTGGAGTCACCAGATGTTTTGCCATCTGCAAGACTAGGATGAAAGCTCAACTAGTCTATTTATAAACAAAATACATTCCAGTTGCCTGTTAATCTTTCTTCAAATTATGATCTAAAACACTCCCATCATTGCTGTTGATGGTAATACCAGACTTAAATATAGTCTTCCTGTACATAAACAATGGTGTACATTCGAAACTGTTCTATGGCGCATGTGTACTTTGACAAGGCAGTAACCGGGACGATTTAGAAATATGTAACAGTGTTATCAGGCTTTTTACATGTCATTCAGATGAATGCACATTTGAACCGAATGTCAGTAACTGGCAAATGGGTTTTACTATTCGGTTTTAAAAAACGAGTAATAGCGGAATAGCATATATTTTGACCCCTAATCACACAGTAAATAGTATATATGTTACGAATTCTACAATAATATAAATAAGTGATGAGTTTCTAGAGGATTCTAGTATAATTATGCAAAATAAGCATGTAATTTCAAACAGTTTTCAAACTGCTATAGTTTTTGCATAAATCATAACCATAAAACATTCAACATTATTTTAAAACTGAAACCAGCCACACACTAAGTTTATAAATGGATATTCTATTTTTCATTTCCCTCTGCTTGGGGCTAAAAATAGCTATCACCTGTTGTATCAGTGACAGAACTTGGAACTATGTAGTAGTAATGGGCTTATGCTTACACATCAGCCACAAGCCCTAGTTGGCACAAGTTGCTAGTGCAACATCTGAAAAACATATCTGAGGTGGCTTGTAAAGGTAGGTGTACAACAGTTGCTCTTGGATTCACCTGTCTAGTATATTTTGGACAGTGACATAGCATGCTGTACCAAGTTTGATGTTTACATACAGCACAATACAACATTACTGATTGATTGGTTGACCAAACAGTCATGGCATTCACCTTCTACTGTTTGTCTTTATTTGAATATATTTTCCGAACAAGGATTAAATATTCACTATGTTAAAGTTACTACTGTTCCTGATGGGTAGGGTGGGGTGGGAAGAGAAAGCAATTGTTGTAATGCCCAGACAGGTAAAAGAGAAGAAAAAAACACTTAGGTAACATATTTACCTTTAAAAAGTAAGGTCATCCAATTTTTTTTTAAAGTGCATCAACACAACTCAACCCCATTTTCATTGGCCTATTTCATGACTCAACAAAATATTATCCGAAAACACATACATTTGATTTGTTCCTAGATAATGTACTAGATATACATTATTCAGCCATTGACAAAATCACCATAGCCCATTAATTATTGATATTTTCTAAAACTAAGTGAATAATGGTGACGAACCATAATTCAAATGTTGACCTCAAATTAGCTGTCAATAAGTCTATATTGTTGCGATCATGCAAAGGGCCACAACTCATCAGATTTATCGTGTTAACAAAAACACAACTATAATTACCTAATGTACAAACATCAATTAATTGTCAGAAAATACAAGAGAAATAATTTCGCTAAAACAGTTTCAGTGTACGGAACTAAAATCTGAACACATATGCTGAATAATTATACTGAAATTATCGACAAGCGTGATTCTGCTGACTGCTCTCTTAAGCTTATTAAGGGATTGATCACATGTAATTTCCTTCGAGTAGGTACAGTTAAAACCTCAGATTAGGTCATTAATACAGTACTTAGCAAGGTTTAGTATTCCAAATGAATACAATTTTCTTGTATAATCATGTCTACAGAAATAAGGTCCTCTAAATCTGTGATGATGTATGCCTTTAATACTAATCTTAAAATATATGCAATATTTGCAAATCCTAAGTTACCAAAAACTGCAAAGTAAACTCCAAGATGTCTACAAATCCTACCCCTCTAAGTAAATGACCATTGAAAACATCCCACACATTTCTTTTCAATCTTTAAGAGCTTAACATGTTGGGAAAAGATCTAACAGAGAAGCTAAATGTTTTCCAGTGAATATCAGAGCTTCCATTTCCGTGCAATAAAATGTATCAAAGTCTAGTCAACTTAGAAATGTCAGTCCAAAAATAGACCTACTTTCTCTTAGCAACAAAAATCCAAAACGTCCACACGGTAGAAATTTAAGAGTCTAATTAAAGATACAGAACTTAATGTAAAGACCAAGATTATTTTCTTTTATCGTTATTATTTAAACACAAAAAAAAACATGGTTTTTGTTAGCAACAGGCTATGTCGACCGTTTGGTATACTTTATAAATCTCAATACCATTTCTGATACCAATCCAGGACATCAAAGAAATGAAATATTTGTTTAATTACATACCAGCATCATTACATAATATGGTTATTTGGTGTCTAACAATATAATGTCAAATGAATATACATACATGCAGATATCAGTACCTAGGCTAGTGGATTTTTTTTTATCACAGCTAGTGAATTTTGAAACTCATTCTAGAAGACATGATTTTACTTATTTGCATTCCCTAGCAAAAATGTTTTGTGTGCTCTGGTAGTCCTTTTCATCTATATATTAATTGTCAATACAGGGTTCTTACGCTTGGAGACCTATGAAATTCAAGGGCATTTCCAAGACTTTATGACATTTTTCCAGGACATAAAATGTCATGTTGTCATCAATTTTACACTGGTAGTTTTCACCATCAAAGAATTTGAGTCATGGAAATTCAAAATAAAGTAGTTTGTTTTATTTAACGACACCTCTAGAGCACATTGATTTTTATTTAATCATCTGCTATTGGACGTCAAACATATGATAATTCTGACATATGTCTTTAGATAAGCAGCAAGGAATCTTTTATATGCATTTTCCCATAGAAAGGACAATACATACCACAGCCTTTGATATACCAGTTGGTGGGCACTGGTTGGATCGGGGGAAAAAGCCCAATATATGGGTTCATAGAGGAGGTTCAATCTCAACTGACTAAGCTAGATGCCACCCAAATTCAAAATAATTATCAATGTTTATAAAATTTACATTACTATTGATTACTATCATTTTCTTCGAATGGTATTTGCGTCAATATCCTGAGATGTAAAGCCGAGGAATATGTCATCCTCACCAAAGAATTCCCGGAAGTCGACAGCTGCTTACGCATATCGCAAAACACAAAATTGCCAAAACCGCAATTCGAAAATAAGATGAAAACAAATACATGTCTTGACCGCCATTTTGTTACCATATAAGGAGTAATCATGTGTACAAAATTTGAGGAAACGAAACCAGACCAGAAACTTTCAGCAGTTCAGAAAAAACTGAAACTGATTTATGATAATTATAATGTCGGTTGCTCAAGCTATTTCAACTTTAAACTATTATGGTATCTAAATCATTTTGTATTCTATTAATTTATTAAGGACTTTTTTGACGTTAGTTTTTGTAATTTTCCAGGACTTTTCCAAGACAACATGAAATTTGATGTTTTTTCATGACATTCCAGACCTGGAACTTAAAAATAAGAAAATTCCAGGTTTTCCGGGACATGTACCGTACAACCCCTGTCATACCTGTAAATGTGTACAAGCAAAACATTTCCAAGGCACAATGCCAATTAGATATTAGCATTATATTTATTGATCCAAACTATCATGTAGTTATTACAATAATTTGATAATCAGATTATACAGATAAAGGAAATAATGAACATTTTCACGGAAATATTAGCAAAAAATCCATCTTGCAATGAGTAACAAACATTTGGGTACAGAAGGAAAAAAGGATAATAATAATGCATATACATGTATATAAGCTGATGAACATACATGTCAAATTAGGAAAACTGCCACATAGAACTTCCCTGTAGTATTATCCATAATTTACCGACATAC
>JAUUEI010584333.1:0-10741 GCA_032274625.1 Depressigyra globulus
GCTAGCTGACGGGGATCGATCCTAGACCGACCGCGCATCAGGCGGGCACTGTACCACTGGGCTATTGGCGCCCGCTAACTAAAATATAAACATTGAGAAAAACACGGGTAGCTTTCAAATACAACAGACCATATCCTCTTATGGTCATTTCTGAATAAAATTGGAGGACTATTCTAAGTCACATACCCTTCAGAATTTGTTTGAATCCTTTAATAGTTTCAATGAGTGGCACGTATTTGCCGTCTGAGCCGGTGAAAACTTCTGCCACCTGGAAAGGCTGGGAGAGGAACCTCTGGATCTTCCTAGCACGAGACACTGTCACTTTGTCATCTTCCGAAAGCTCATCCATACCCAAAATAGCAATGATATCCTGGAGTGACTTGTAGTCCTGCAATACCAAAATAAAAAATCAACGTTACAAGTGATGATAATCGGAAATTTAAATACAATTTTGTTTGAAATATTCAAAGAGGTCTGAGTAAACTGTATTTATTGCATATTATTGAGTAATGTTGCTTCATCAACACAGGAATTTTGATTTACATTATGGTGTATATAACGGACAATGGTAAAGAATCATTTAATGTATAGAAAACATTCCTACAGTCGTATTCCGTAAAAAAATTTTTTTTAAAAAAGGATGTCTGAAACAAAAAGGTGAATGGGAGTGGCAACAAATTTAACAGTGGGACTTGCCAAAACTGGATCATTCCGGGACCACAATAACCATCTGATTTTGACAGGAATCCGGTTTAACAAGAGTTTTGATTTCAGGTCAAAATATTATTCAATGTACTAGAGATATATACCATTTCTACTGTATGTGTTGGTACATAGTCGTTTAAACGCTTCCCTAAGAAGTGTATTGGTATGAATAAATGGATTGAAATGAATTCTGTATGGGAAAATGAGAAGGTACACATTATTAGATTAATACATGTATTAAAGGAAAATTTATTTCATAAATTAGTCCATTGTTGAATTATAAACAATAAAATAAGGATAATCTGAAGTATTAATAAATCATTTACTTTTGTCCTATGATGCACATGCCATAATGACTTTGGATTAACAAATTTCTGAGATTTATTGAATAACATTCTGATTTCAGTAACCATATAAGCAAAGTTTGTAATTAAATTAAAATGACCAATTGACCAAATGCCTACTACAACACGACACACACCACGCTACAAACAATGATAACAGTTTAGACTATACAGCATTGTACCTGCAGTATTTTCTGAACACCCCGAGCGACACCATAATGTTCCTCTCCGACAACATTGGGATCGAGGATACGCGAGGTGGAATCCAGTGGATCCACAGCTGGGTAGATGCCCAACTCGGCAATACCACGAGACAACACAGTCGTGGCATCCAAGTGAGCGAAGGTGGTGGCAGGAGCCGGATCGGTCAAATCGTCAGCTGGGACATAGATGGCCTGGGAAGAAAAGGAAAATAAATCAAACTCAGTTACTACCCTTCAGTACAGACAAAATGTAAATTGGATATTGTAGTCAGCAAAACTGGTAAAGTTTTATTTTAAAGAACTGCAAGTCAGTCATGAGCCATAACATCTCAATGTAGTGTTATCTCTAGAACTCCAGCAGTTTTTTATTAATTTTTTTTTAACGACGCACTCAACACATTTTAATTTACAAATGTAAATATGGTTATATCGGCGTCGGATGCATGATTATGTCGAGAAAAAACCCCAGTGGTTAGCTGACGGGGATCGATCCTAGACCGACCGCGTAGAACTCCAGCAAGGCATGGTGCACAGAACATGTGAGGGCAGTTCTTGCGGCTTTTTTCCATGTAGGCTTATTCCGGATTTTAATATCACGAAAAAGAAAAGTTTTTTTTATAGCTGACAGGAACATTCTTATCTGGGTCATGACCAGGGCATGATGGCACAAGATAAACAAGCTTGGAAAAGGCTAGAAAGTGAGTCAAATTAACAAAGGTTTTATACTTCATCACAAACCCAACATTCTATGGTTAAGTTTACCAAGGGCATCTCATTCAAGCATTCATTAACTTTTGGGGGTGTTTATATATATTTTATGACTGAAAATAAAAAATATCACTTTGAAAAGATAGCATAAACTTCTTGATATGATCTTTGCATCAATAATAGAATTCATTTAATAATTGTAGTAGTCCCAGAAATTACTTCGAATTATAAATAAATTTTAAAAATGTAAATATAAGAGACCAAGACAGGCAAGTCATGAAGATGTTTCAAATCAGTTTGTTTAAATATATGAATAAATAGATGACACAATCTAACAAATAGTAGAGAATGTTTTGGGGGTGGGACAGATTCCAAAGTAAACAAAATATTTCTAAAAGCAATGATTTACCTGCACTGATGTGATTGATCCTTTCTTTGTTGTTGTAATTCTTTCCTGCATGGTACCCATGTCAGTGGCTAGGGTTGGTTGGTAACCTACAGCAGATGGGATACGACCCAGCAGAGCAGACACCTAAAATGACAATTCAGTGAATAGTAAAACAAAAAAACATACACTTTTTAAATTAAAAGATAATTTAACGTCAGATATAAAATCAAACTAAAGTATAAATGGATTTAAACAAAGGATAGTTTCAGTTTGTGTATGGACCTACAAACTAGAACATATAAAGATTATCAAGATGCATAAGTTCTTTTAAATTATTTCAAAACTAGTTAGTGAATTCAGACCCTAATCTAGGATTGAAAAGTAGAAGTGACTTCTCTTTCCAAAAGAAATCGGAGAAGTTTGTCAAAAATAACACAAGTGATGTCACAATACCGATTACTAATATATGGGTCTACCAGGTCTACGAATCAAGCACCTCAGGCCAGTGTACAAATAACTAAGCTAAATCCTGCTCCAGATAATTTCGAAATTAAAATCAGTTTTGTTATGGCTTTGTTATTTTTCCTATGTTCAGACTGTATTTAGTACTTTTGTACCTTAAAATAGGTGTAGCTAAAAATATCAATAAATATATTGCTTAAGCTGTCAAAATATATCCATAAAATTTCAATTCTCATTTGTTGGAATGGTAATATAATGCTTACAGGGGATGAGAAAAACATTTAAAACCGCACCTCTGATCCCGCCTGTGTAAATCTGAAAATATTGTCAATGAACAGCAACACATCCTGACCCTCCTCATCTCGGAAATACTCGGCTACAGTCAAACCAGTCAAAGCAACACGGGCGCGGGCTCCTGGAGGCTCGTTCATTTGACCATACACCAGCGCTACCTGAGAAAAACAAAGATGAAATCAGTTAGTTGTATTATTATTAATTATAATGCGTTATGTATAGGTTTCTAACTTGTTTTTATTTAATTTTTAACAAAATTGCATAGTACTTGTAGGTACAGGCCTATAAATTATAATTTGTTTATAAAGGAGTGAAGATTAATGTTTACTTTATAGTGTCTTGTGGAACGGCTAGTGCCGAGTAGAATCGATAGCTGATCGCAACAGCTAACTTGATAAAATATTGAACAGTTTTACAAACAAACGAAAATTACGAGGTGGGATTGAATTTTTAGTTTGTTTCCTAAAAATAGGATGTCTGTACAATACAGTGATTCGGATTACCTGCCACCGATTATGGACGTCTGGTCACAAATGCCACAATAAAATATTTAACCACCTAAAAAAGATCATAATTATAGCCGAATTATGCCAATCCTCCTGGGTCTGCATTACCTATAATTGCCATTATTTACATGTCTGTATATGCGGATGGTTTAAATAAATTCAGTCATTGGGGTTTGTAAAAGATATTAACCTTGGAGGTGTCGTCCGTGAGACTGATGACTTTAGATGTGATCATCTCGTGATACAGATCATTACCCTCACGAGTCCTCTCCCCTACTCCAGCGAACACAGAGTAACCACCATGAGCCTTGGCTACGTTGTTAATCAGCTCCATAATTAATACAGTCTTGCCCACGCCAGCTCCACCAAACAGTCCTACAAACAGAATATCAAGCTTCAGTATGCAGTGTATATGTTACAAAATCTTAACTAAATCCTAGTACAGTGCATCATATGTATAATAAAAAAGAAAAAAGAAAAGAAAAAAAAGGAAACCTAAAGTGAGCTCATTTAACTATGTCCGACCGGACCACCATTTCTACTTCAGCTACTCCACGCTGCATTGTGACGATGGCTAAAGCTTATTGCTCTCATTGCAAAAGAAACTAAATAAATGTGGCCACATATAGATTAATAATAACATAATTTGATGTGTAATGTCACCATTTAAGAACAGTTTTACAAATCGTAGCACTAAGATAGTTTCAAAACTCTGGGCCCAGATGTTTACATTACCAAATTAATTTTTTCCAGTAGAAAGGACAATTAAAATGCGAGGAAATGGACTATTTGAAAATCGGCTACAATTTTAATTCTTTCCAACAGATACAGTAAAACAGTAAATAAGATCTTTCCTAAGGCATCTTACTCTTCCACATAAAACATAATTTATACAAAACTGCCCAGGTCCTTTAAATGGTACAATCAATTTCCATAGTTTTCCAAAATCGGTGCAAACCATGCTGATGACTGGGGTCTGCACATACAGCCAACCATGAGTAAGACATGAGACAATACCTCTCATTGGATATCTTTTGTATTTCACCTAGAGTTTACACTATGCATACTTACCAATTTTTCCTCCTTTTGCATAAGGAGCAAGAAGATCAACAACCTTGATTCCAGTCTCCAGAATTTCCTGTTGTACACTCATTTCGACAAACGTGGGAGCTTCTTGATGAATTGCAGCTGATCTAAACATCCGTGAATAAACAGTATTTAGTGAAATAATAATAATAATAATAGATTATGTACAATATACAGAAATGCATGGATAGGGGTGCAAAAGTACCAGTCCACTTGCAAATGAGAGTAAAAGTGCTGTCGGACGAGTTAAAACCTATAATTACCAGTCCGAATGACGACATAATTTTTGACAAACATAACAAATAGCGCTTTTATTTTTGTTGTTGAATCAATGAATTTAATTGTTAAAACTCAAATATGCCAAGAATTATTTCGCATTGTTCCTTTCTGTGTACTAATAATCAGCTCATTTAAATCTACTAAGTACTTTCAACTAAACACTCCCGCCTTTCCAGCCAAATAAATCTTAAAAATCTCAAGATGGTTTCATTTCAATTAAACACTGATGAACTATCAAAAAGTGTAGCAGTCTAGTAAATTTTGGTTACTGCTGGTCAATTTCTGCACCCTTGCTGCAGTTTAAATTTGACTCAGTTGGAATCAACTTGATTCAACCCCTCCTCCCCCCACCCCCAAAACCCATCTTTAAATATACATCAACATCCAATATAAATATAGTAAACAGTTTCAAATTTAATATAAAAAGTAAGCAACATAGTCAAATGAAACGGGTAATTTGTCTCGTAAAAAAATACATCTAATAATACTTTGTGCTGACTTGTCGACTAAGAAGTTTAAACACTCACAGATCTGTTTCCACTGGCCCCCTCTCATCAATGGGTTCACCAATAACATTGATAATTCTTCCCAGAGTTTTAGGACCAACAGGAATTCTTATTGGTGTTCCAACATCAACGCATTCTTGTCCACGAATCAGACCTTCTGTACCATCCATAGCAATTGTTCTTACTGTATTCTCGCCTGAATGGGTAAATAATGCCAATCATGCATTAAAAGTTCAAACTTAGCAAAAACAGTTATTTTCCACATTTGTTTTTAAAATATTGTTCACGTCTAATTAAAATAATATTTGCCATTTGGCTACTTAGTAAGGTTCAAAACATCATTGGGATGAGATTCCTATTTAAAAAATAAAAGTTGAATTGATCTCCATAAGGTTATTTTTTCAGTCAATCCAATCAAACCATTTTTGTACCAAAAAATTATTTTAAAAAGCTGAAATCGGATAAAAGTTGAAAATACACATTCCGTAAGCATGTATTATTTTATAATTATCCTGAAAAGAAATGAAAAATAATCAAGCACCAGTTGGCTACAAGGCTTCTGGAATTTAAAAATATTTCACTAAGCGATCAGCGATTTAAAAAAAATCACCATCGATGACTAAAATTCGCTAGCCCTACTGATATCTATTCATTTAACATTAAGTTTATAAAGTGGTTTTTTTTTTAATTTATCGACGGCCCTAGAGCACATTGCTTTTTAATTTATCATCGGCTATTGGGACGTCCAGCATATGGTAAATCTGACATGTCTTTAGAGGAAACCCACTGCCGCTATCTAGGTTACTCTTTCTAGTAAGCAGCAAGGGATTCAGGGGACAATATTTGTGAGGTAACTGAAAATCGGTTCATCCGATTTTTACCTAGGTAACCTATCGTTCTGTTACGTGAATAAAATACATTTAACCAGTGGGTTACCTATAAGTTGCACTGAACTTACATTTTAAAGACATAATTTTTAACGCGTACATAAAGTTGAACAAAACACAATGGCTACCATATCATAAAACCGTTTTCTTAAATATGTTAAACTGAACAATAGCTTCATAGGACTAAATATCAGACATTTGATAGTTTTAATTTAAGAACGTTGAGTCGCACTGCAGTTTTTGCGTGAAGTTAATTTTGCGTAACCGACACACAAACTGAATGCTCGTTCGCATGAAATAGTGTGCCCTGGGATCTTTTATATATTATGCACTTTTCCATAGACAGGATAGTACATACCATGGCCTTTGGCATACCAGTCGTGGGGCACTGGTTGGAACGGGAAAAAAACACCCAATTGATGTATTCACTGAGGTTCACTGTGACCGTAGCACCTCCGATGAGCGCTCAACCGACAGCTAGATCCTGCCCCAGATTTAATATTAAATTATAGGGCTTCTAGAATATGGTAGCCCTAGCAAGTGATTCGTAATGTTAGGCTATTAATTAACTATGATGAACTTGTCCGGTGGCTAGTGAAAAGAGTAACCTTTCTAAATATAGTTATTAATAAGGCTAGTGGATTTTTAGTCATGGCTAGTGAATTTTGAAAATCACTGATTCCATGGCTAGCATTTTTTTTTATTCCTGAAGCCCTCATTGCTTTAGAGAATTTTTACTTTTCACTAACCAAGGGGCAATTTTATAATATTCACGTGTTTGAAATAATTATTTTTAACCACCTGCAAACTTTGCATATAAGTACTCTTTGTGTCTACCCTCGTCAGCTAAACACTGGGTTTTTTTCCATATAACCGATATAACCATATTTACATTTGTGTCTACCTGCATTAATGACATTAAACTTAGGTGGGGTTTTTTTTTCTCTTCATACTTGAGTCATTTAAAAAAAAATGTCTTAATACATTTTAATCTGTTAAAACAAGTTTGCCTTGAAGTTGAAGGTGGCATCATTCCTGCAGCTAGTGGAGCAGTGATGTCATGGGCATGTCAAAATTAAAATACTTACTGAAAAGATAATCTCAAAAAAATTGTTTTTGTCTTAAATCTATAAATAACATGTCAAGACAAAAACTTGTTGTTTATATCACTACCTGCATTTTAGAAATTCTACTGGTACTTAGTTGATTACTAGTTCTTTGAAAATCACTAGCCAATATAGTAGCCATATCACCCCTGCTATAGACACCATCAATTTACTAGTAGTAGTATAATGAGTGAAATGTTCACATGAAGATTACCTAAATGCTGCGCAATTTCCAAGATCAGTCTTGGCGTTCTGTTTTTAACTTCCAATGCATTTAGAATGGGAGGAAGTTCATCATCAAACTGTACATCTACCACAGCTCCAATAACAGCCACCACTTTGCCTCGGGCTCGAGAGCCACTGGCCTTTGGCTTTGCTACATCGTCTGCATATCCTCTATCTGAAAAATATAGCAAGTATAGCGGTGTAAGTAAAGGATGTAATCACATAATAAACACAAAATGTTGAATAGCAAACAGGGTATGAAATAATCAGTCGCCTAGTCACCAACTGCGACCACAATTTTGATTTGGCTCCTAAAAAAAAAAATCTTAATCAGCTTTGGCCCCATAGCATTGATACCACAAATGATAAAAAAAACACACGATATACACGTGTGTGCTGTGAATAGCTTTCTGACCCCCCCCCCACCCCTTTTCATATCGTTTCATGGATTACAGTAGGCTAGTTCGTTCAGAGCACCGATTCACTAGCAAGCATACAGAAATACACCAATGTCTTAGGTGTGATCATAACCACAGGCATTTGACAAGACATGTTCTCTACTGATAAATATATTGACTCCCATTAAACCTAATTGGCCCCTAGTTTGGGTAATCCTGGGGGCCATTTAGCTCCTGAAACTCGTCATTATTTCAACCCCTGGCAAATACCCATTTGAACACTATTTTTATACTGCTTGTAGTCTTGTCATTAAACTAAATTGGCCATTAGAATAATTTCCTTATCTGTATACAACACAAAGTTGATGTTACCAAAATGGTTAGATTGCATTTGTGCAATACTTAACTCAAGTGTCAACCAAGTGTAAATAAAATATTATGCTAGCCAGAGTACACAACAATTTTGTTGAATTTATAGAAATATACGTCTTGCAATGGTTGTTCCCCTAGGATTTCAGGTCAGGGGGTTGGCAAATCAAGCCTCCCCCATGGGGGAGATTGCTAGGGGGGTCCCCAATTTTTTTTTGAAAATCCTGTTGCTTTTGGATGCATTCTAGAGTCAATATTTATTAGTGATTACTAAAAATTGAAAGTCAAAAACAGATCAGTGCAGACAATAACATTCATTGCCTATAGATATAATATAAATAATTTCCAAAATGAATCATCCACTTGTTATATTATATGTCAACAAGTATTATGTGGTATATGTAATGGTTCATTACATTGTCAATAGCAAATATGGAATTACTTTATTAAATGTAAATCTTTTTTAAATCACTAATATAATTGTTGAACAGAATTATTAAAAAAAAAATTCTAAAAACAAAACAAAAAACCATTTCTTTTATTAAAATGTATACATGTGTATTATACTATTTATTTTTAATCGGTACATTTTCGCGTGGATTTCTCCCCTAATTTATACAAGAACAAGTAGTAAATGGTGAAAGGAAATAGAAACAGGTGCATATGCATAATTCGTAGATTTCCACCAGGTTCCGTATCCATTCGGAAATGGACCAAATCGTAATATTCTGACATCAAAAAATGACTTCTGGTAAGGAAAACATAGGAAGAAAATTCAATAGTATTTCCATTAAAACGTTATAATTCTAATTATATGATAATTAATTTTTAGTTATTATATGAAAATGAAAGTAATACTAAATATTTTTTGACATTCATTGTGTGCTTTTGTTTTTGTAAGACAGATTCAAATTCAACTGTAAAGTTGTCATCACGATACAGATATTGTCACACATTTTTATGAATTTATTAAAATAAGTGCGAGTCTGTTCGACAGTCATGGTACAGAAATTATGAAATGCGAGCCAATACGCGTGATTTATGCATCATTGCAAATCCTGATCAATGGATTTATCATTAAGATGGGTCCCCTTTTTTTATGGGGTTACACATTTTACGGTCCTGGTAAACATTTTCACAGGGTTGGTGCGTGGTTCGAACAGGTGCTAGGGGAAACACTGTCTTGCTATTAATTTTTGTTGAAAAAGCAGGCGGCGTATGGTACTGATCAATGGCTCTTTCCCAAAAGCAAATAGCACTGACATTTCTCGACTAAAATTCTTAATTTTGTGAATTAAAAATTTGTATATTGACTAACATCAAAAAATATTAATCCGTACCAGACTTCTGTTCAGCCAGTCTTTCTCACTCAACTCTTAGCAACTTTTTTTTTTTTACTTGTTTCAGAAATGGTCATTCGATTTTAATGTGTAGCATTATATGCCTTATCTGAGCATTCCAAACTGGACTAAATTTGTGTTCATTTTCCTATTCTGATCAGCCATTGGACGAGGTTGAAAAATCCTGGATAAATCACTGGAAAGTGAAAATGTTGTGGTGCCAGGTCAACTGGGTTTTATAGAGAAGTGAATCTGTCAGAGTGCACAAAGCAGTACTTTACAAACCAGCAACATAATTAGCAGTCTGAAATGCAGAGATTTTTGTTTATAATTTTCTATTGTCAAAAATGAATATAGTCCAAGATCCAGGGGTCATTTATCTGCATGAAATATCCACGTGTTTACATGGTATTTTTTAATAGATCATGCCAAGACACATTCAGAAAAGTGAGTCTTGAGTTGCACAGCTGCTGGATAAGGTCAGAGGTCAAATGCATGAATAATCCTTTTACATAAACGTTTTATTTCCCCCATATTAATATTATTGTTTATCGTGTAATGAAATGGTCATTAGAAGTTTCACAATAACAACAAAATGTCATAAAATGAGAACTGTTTTACTAACGGTTGTGACTAGTAACAATCAAGTTGAGTCACAGTACCAAAATCATGAAATGCCAGCATCATTGCAAACCCTGGAATGAAGCACGGTTATATATTTTTTTTATCTGATCAGCGGATTTATCAAAGGTGGGTCCCTTTTTTTATTATGGGGTTGCACATTTTACAGTCCCGGTAAACATTACCACGGGATATGACGAAAACTAAAACGGGGATCAATGTGCACATGTTCGGTCATCATATTTTGAACAATTATACCCCGCAATGAAACATATTTAACGCAATACAAATGATTATTTTAAATAAAAAAACAA